>CM040406.1:104610092-104790092 GCA_022702515.1 Ilyophis sp. 1 JC-2022
AGGTGGCACACAGGGATGGACATTTTAAGACATGACTTGACTGACATTGTGAACTTCTGGGGTTTTACGTGCATATTAAATAGGCTGCAAAAGGAAATTCAGGCGTGCAATAATGTTGCTGTAAATACACGTAGGCCAGAACAAAAAAGGTGCATCAAAACGCTGAAAATGAACGAAATCATAGCTTACTGTGCAGCCATACAAAACACTAAGAATATTTTAAAAGGGTAAACACACTTGGATTTTAAATGGAAAAATTGATTAACAATGAATAAATACATAAATAAATAGTCAATAGCATTAGCCTATTTAAAATTAAGATACACAAACCTAAATAAATAAATGGCCATTAATCAATTAATAAACGCTATTAAAACAATGTGGAGGACAGGTCCAACAGTTAAAAATACAAATAAACAAACGTAAACAAATAGTCAGGTAGCTATAGCCTGTAGGCCTACGGTGAGATTCCATTTTGACAATTCAAGCAACCAAAATAAATGCAGCCTAAGGGTAGTGTGCTACTTATGCCAATAGACTTATATTAGTATTACGAATATTTCAACCACCAAGAAGTAGGCTAAATAATCAAATAGTTCCTTGCCCTTGGCGCAGAAAAAAACCCTATGGTGTTTTTTATTGATTGACCGAGGACGCACCAGAGTTTGACAAAGATCTTTTTTTAAACGTGCTTATTTTCACAACTATAAGCCTTATATTCCAATTTGGCGCTGTTGTTGACAGCATCCAATCGCTCGCAGGGGAGGAGCGCGGAGCAGGTGAGGCTGCGCTAACGCAGTATAACACTATGGCAATAGACAGCGCAGTTGACTACGATAGAAATCTATCGACAGCCCCGTTAGTGTCGGTTCTGCAAATGCCTCAGGTCCCTTCATTCGAGAAGTGAAACACCCGTGTTTGAGAAATAACTAGTCGTTTCGGCCATGGCGAACAATAGGTAAGCTGCTGCATACGCCTTTCCCCCCACAATTAATGCGGCTAATTAACCCTACGCTAGTGAGCTTCGGAATCGCCAAAGCAATTATGTTTTTTGCGAAGAATGAAAAAAGAAAGAAAAGAAGATGCTTTGGTTGGATCGTTCATGTTGTCATGATGAAGATGTGATGTGTGTCATGTTCTTCCGGGTTCGTATAGCCTATGCTTGTTTTGAACGTAGACGTCGAAACTCACTAGCCTGCATCCAGCACTTAGTTTTATTATAGAAACAACAGCAATCACGCATCCTATAGCTTTCATTGGTCGAATTGGGGCGATATTGTACTATTGTGTGATTTAAGATGTAAAGCGCTCCGAAAGTCGGATCTGTTGTAGATTTAACTCTTGCTTCCCCTCTCCCTCCTCGGTAGTTTAGAGGTTTCCGACGCTGGGCACTGGGGGGCGTCGACTCATGTTCAGAACGTGGAGGAGAAAGCCTATTTAACTTGCTTCAAAGCTCTTGGATTGCTAATAATGGTATGAGGTTATACTCTCATCAATAATGTGCTTACATTTAAACTTGTTTAAACCTATTAGAAACGTTAAAAAGTCGAATAACCTTTCCTTAATTATGCAAAATGTATTAAATCTCACAAACAGCCCGTGGAGCCTATGGTTTTACTGGTGTTGCTCTTAGAGTGGAAATTGAAATGTGTTAGAGTTTACGCGACTGCTCTCCAATTTAACCTACAGTATAGCCTACACGTTACAGTGGCGTGATATAGACATGTTCATTTCACTATGACGTCTTTCTCCTCTGTTGGACAGACCGGTTAATCCAGGGCCCACTTGATACTGTTATACTGTAGTCAAGCAACCAATGGGCTATATAGTGGATAGTACAATACATATTAGAATAAAATATGTGTTGTTTGCAATAGCCTCAAATATATGATTTATAGACGTAGCACTACTTTTTTTATATGAAACTGCTCCAGACAAGACCAGTTGTTGCCTTTGACCAGGTCATGTATAACTGTATGGTCACTCGGCGACAGATGTCTACATTTTTATAAGATTAATTGCATTTAAGGGACCGCTCAGTGTCGTTAATGTTCGTAATATGTCGGTATAATAGATCAGTTATTACACCAATGTATGATGTATATGTAGCCAATACAATTGAGAAATGCAATCAACTACTTTCCCTTCTGTTGCGAGGTTTAGATATATAGGCTATGCATCACCTTAATAAGATTGTTTTTGTGAGACATTTAAGGTTTATCAATAATTTAAACGTAATTAGGCTACTGCTGTAAAACGGTGTAGATTCGAGACCATATAGCCAGCAGTCCAATGCAAAAAAAAAAAAAAAAACGGCTGGACATGTCCTTTCATATAGGCTATGTATAAAGTAACCTAACTATTATTATTCTTAAGAGGTTTAAAACATTACATTACCTTAATTTGGTTGTAATTCACATTCAGAACATGTGGCTTCCTCGTTATTTGTGTCTTGCATTTATTGAAGCGAACTGATATGCTAATGAGTGACGACCTTAACATTTAGCTAGCCTAATGAAACCCAGAAGAAAATCTTTGATCTAGCAGTCAGCTGGCGACTTCCTTCCGTGAAATGGACACTGTGTTGTCGCTGGCCGTAGTGCTGAATCCATACGTTTTTATTGATTAGCCCCATATCATCTACATTTATTTATAGTACATTTGCCAGGCAGGGGGTTGCCGTTCTCATTCTCCGCTCGAGATATTCCATGTATACAACAGGGCTCTTTTTTGGGCATTGGTTTTCAAAACGAGAGTTCAGTTTGTCTTGATGTTTGGTTTGTGTTGAAAAAGTTTAATTGCCTAACATAATTGTTTACTTATGTAGTTTTATACATTGAGGATTTGTTAGATGTGTTGTATGTTATCATGAACATATTTAGTCATTCATAACTCACGGATATTATCGGCCATTGCTAAATCCAATAGTACTGAAAACCCCGATTGCCTTGTGGTTTCCACAATAAACGAGTTGCTTAGCCTATTTGTTTGCCCATAGAACGCGGACAGGAGGTTTGTATTTATTGATGAATAACAGCCAATATCATGAATAAAATGCTTATATTTATTTTGTTACCAATGTTGTTGTCGCTGTTATGATTTACATTTTCAGGCAGTATTTCTGAGGTTCTTAGCTGTTGAGTGTAAATGTAAGTTCCATTTTATGGAGCCCCCCCCCAAAAAAAGAAAATAATAATAACAGTCCGCCAGCCCAAATATTGACTGTTGCAGTAGAAATTTAGACAGAAAATTATTGACATCCTTCAGCCTAGAAATGAACTGTGGATATGCATGATAACCAAATGAAAGGTCAGAGGTGATAGACCAAGGGGCAAAGTTCACAGGGCTAATTCCCAGACCTCAGCTGGACTGAGAAATCCTTTACTCTGATTGGCTGTCACTGAGAATCCTAATAGGTCCACTGCCATTGCAGGAAGCTGGCAGAAGCTGTTTGTAAGACAGGACAGAGACAGATGTGCCTTGTTTTTTAAATGTAAAAAAATGCACAGGTGGATAGATGAATTGAATAAATGATTTGTGGGGCTGATATTTGTTGATTACGCTATCTTTTGTGGTCACAAACTAACATTTAAAAAAGCTTAAGAACAACTCAAATACAACTGGTAAATATTCAGTGTAAGTGCTCCATGGGGACTGTGCTGTGTTGTAGTGATGCCTTGGAATAGTAGTAGAGATATTTTGGTCAATGCAACACGTGTTAAAAACCATTAAAAACAGTGCTGACTTGTCTACTTGCCAAATGCATACAAATTGCAAAAAAAGCATATCACTGTAAAATGTAATTAGTTGTCTTTACTTAAGAAAAAAAAAAAAAAAAAAGTAAAGATGGTGGGTGTGAACAACTTTTCTGTTCTGAGTTTACAATACTTTTACAAGAACTTTTTCATGCAACTTAAAAATGTGTTGTGATTACTTAATTATTTCACTTTGTATTGACTCAAAATCATACGCTCTGGGAACTAGTGCCTACAGAGTTTAACACACTCACTAAAAACATGTAAACTAATTGCCTTGAGCTGAGTAAATATTGAAGCAAAACATGATGAAGAAATCCCTTGGATACCAAGAATAAACGGGAGTGCAGTGTTCGTCTCTGCCACGGCTTCTGTGCTGTGCCCACCTGCACCCACATCTCCAAGGTATATTTCAGACAGAAAAGCCATCAAAAGTGGCAACAATCGATTCAGAGGGAACTTCGAAAGTCCAAACGTTTTAAACCAGGCACTTCTCTCATACTTGTTTTCCCTAGATTCATTCAACTCGATTGCAAATGAGTAGGTCAACATTTTCAACCCAAAATTTACAGATACTAATGGTTTGATGAAAAATCAGTAAGGTACACTAAAATAGTTAAGGTAAGACATTTGTTAGCATTTAGTGTAGTCATTTCTACATGTATGGGGTAGTATGCACAAGTTCATAAGCCATTGTGTGTGTGTGTGTTTTTTTAAGAAATGGGGGTGGTAGTTGCTCCTCAGGAGTCAGGAAACCTAATTAACTACTGAATTCAAATGTCATCAAGTAAATTCAATTAATAAACTGTTGAAATTATCAAGTACCTACATTTTCAAAAGATAAATGATTCCGCTATGAAACAGACACTTTTTGGAAGGGTGAAAGCTTTCACAGATGTGAAATATATTACCCAAAATGCACACAGGCTACATTTGAACTTGATGTACATAATGGGGTACAGTAGAAGGATTTCAGTACCCTCCTAGCTTTGACAGATTTGATTATTAACATATTCACGTCAACATACTCTTGAACAGAAAGCACTGAAAAGCAATGAGATTGTGGTTAAATTATAATTTTACAGAAAAGCCTGAAGCTTCATATTGTGCTGCTGGCAAACTTAATTTGTTTCCCAGATAATCTAAGATGTCTTCACCTAATCTTACACTTATTTTATCTATAAAGGCAGAATTTACTCATGCCATTGTTGAGAATTTTAAATAGCACCCTTGTTAATATATTGGCCCTTGGATATGTTTAAACTTTGAAACATGCATGCATATTTACACACACACGTACACACACACACACACACACACACACAAATATATATATATATATATATATATATATATATATAAATATATATATATCTGTGTGTGTCTTTGTGTGCAAAGACAATTAGATCTCCATGGGTAAAGATTCATCTTAACTCAGGACATGCTAACATGCATGCTGTCTCTACGAGAATGGGAAACACTTGTTTTTTTATAATTATATGTCCTGGTTTTTATGTAGTATTTACTTCATGTAGTGGATATTTCAAATTGAAAGATGTGCAATATGTCAAGAGAAAATTGGTTCAAATAAAGGGACAACACTGCTGCTTTTTGCTCTCTAAAGTATGAAAATACTTCCATTAACTGTGGGATGATTCAGTATTACCGCAAAGTAGTCTCAAGACCAAGTTTCATTTTTTAAGCCTTTTGCACACTATTCAATAAACACTGAAATTAATGAGATGAACATATATAAAACTGCCATTTTTGTTTAGGAAAAATAATGCTTTTTCAATCTAATTTGATCTGGCGTGCCGTGCTCTAATTGCATTACGCACCACAGTGCTACTGTGCTTCAATGAATGTCGGTTTTTAAAAATCAGTATCCTTCATTGATTAGATGGATTTAAGAATTACATGTGTGCCTTTTGAATGTTTTACTATTCAACTATAAAGCTTTACTTCATGAATAATCATGAAAAAGACTACAGCTCTGAATGTTTCTTCTGTAAACATTCTTCTGTTTTTCTTGTGTATAAGTATGACACAAATAATTGTCCAATGGTTGTTTTATATGTATTTATATATATATATATATAGTTAATATATATAATTTTTCTGTTTTGTATGTATGTATGTATATATATATATATATATATATAAAGAGCAACTTTGTCTCTGCAAAAATAGGGGCATAAATATAAATGAGCCAATATTGTACCAAAAGTAAACATTTTAATGTAACAGTAAATCTGGGTTTTTCCCGCCCTGGGTTGCTTGTTATACTTTTACTTAATATGTAAAAGTAGGTCATACTTTTACTTCTCTTCCTCTGTATTATTGAAGTTTTTTTACTGAATCATGATGTCATGTCAAAACGATTGTGTGTGTGTGTATGCATGTGTGTTTGTTTGTTTGTTTGTTTGTTTGTTTGTTTGTTTGTATAATTGGCACATTTGCAGCTGTATTTGCTAGGAAAGTTTACCTAAATAAAGTGATATCAATTGTGTGAACCTTCTCATCAGTAGATAAGCCTATAGGGCTTGCTTTTCTACTGCAAATAGACAAAAATGGTTCCAAGACAATGGCTGGCACAATAGCAATGACAGATACGCATCTGGTCAATATTGATTAAATTCATCTTAGTATTATTGTTTGCACATTTATGTGGATATACAGTAATAATTCGATAATATTGCTTGTACCAGTCAATTATAACAGTGCTTGTACTCCCAAGACAAATAATTAGCTCACAAATAACTGAATAACCCTGTTCTCTCATATTAATCATTGTTTCAACTGATTCTTCACGAGAACTATTTTTTGTGTTGACAGCCACACTGTTTTTGATTGTTCATGAATTGCCAACATGAGAAATCTTATGAATCTCTGAATAAAATGGAAAGTCTGAAATCATTGAGGTTGCCTAGGGCTTATGCACAACCAAACATACACACTATTGAGTAATTTGCACAGCATAATTTTATTTTTTGTGAAATATGCATATACATACACATACACATAAACCAGTAAATGTTAACCATTATTCCTGACTCTGCTTGTAATGTAGGCTATTCAGCTTTCTTCTCTCATGGATTCTGGCTGTAACCCATCACTGGCAAACCCTTCAGATTATGTGGCTGAGATTAAACTGGTTTTCTGAAACCCAGTGCCAACCAGATGGAAACCACTGTTTAAACACAACTTATGTGGAAAGTCATTCGTGAATAAAAATTGGTGTCAGTCTGGCTTTATTTCGACCGTTGTACTGAGGACATGAAGACTATATCCCCACAAATGGTCTTTAATACATGGGTATTGTTTCTGGTACCAATAATCAGTTGAACTTTAACGAGGTGCCAGCACGGAAAGCTCGAGTTACTTTGCAATTAAATATTAATTAATGGAAAGACTACCTTGCCCGGTGAAAAAAATCCGGGAGCTCGTCAACTTGAAACCTTTTCACAATAATAGCCTACAGGTCTGAGGACACCGCTAAACAAATCTTAAAGAATTTATTTGCAGGGGGTGTCTGTAGCTACACCTCAAAGCGTTATTTCCCGATTAGGTCGTGCGGATCGTATTCCATGATTTAACGGGACATTTCGATGTAAACAAACGTTTTAATGGAAATTCCTCCTCTCGTTCACAGGTTAAGAAGAGCATGAGTACAAGAAAAACGATTTCGTCACGCTCAGGTAAGTACGTCACAAGTCCCCGGTTCTGTTGAACTTAGCGCTGAGCCTGTTCTTGTGAATTTTCCAGCTTTTTTTCGGAGCGTAGTCTACAAAACGAAATACATGTTGTGAAACCAGTTTTGCATTAGGCTACTGGACAGCATACGTTTACTGTGTTAGGTGATTAGATCAATGATTCGTCAAAGAACGGTGTGTATGAGTTTATTTTGATTTAACACGGTTAAATAGGCTACCATTCATTCAAACCGCGTGTTAAATTACGGGGTTATTAGGCTTATAAATCAGTATGTGAACAATTGAACTCGTGGAAGACCGTTACTTGGTTTTCAGGATAAAAACAGCAACCACTGGCATCTCACACGCTCGCATCTAGGATATTGTATGCAAACAATAGTAGCCTATATTCATTGATCCAAATAGCCGGGACAAACTATTTTATTATCAAAATATGGTCTAGGCTGCAGCTTTTAAAGTTGTAAATTAACATGGAAACGATAATGACTTACTTTAGGCGAAGACTTGTTCTTTCTTGTGTCCGACTCTTCCACCGGCACATAATTTCGTCAAAAGCGCGAGCACTTAGCCTATGTGCTACCGGCTGACGTCACACCTCAAGCAAGGGGTTTCCTTTAGTGATGTCACCGAAATGTTTTTTGTTGTGCTTGGCTTAAAATAGTGGTGGTAGTTTCCTCTCTAGTTTATTAATATCTCTATATTAATTATTAAAATCAGTTAGCCTATAGCCTACAGTATTGTAGCCTAGCTACATAACCAGCTACCAAGTAAATTATTAAAGATTCCACTGTAGCACAAGACTTCCATGTAGGCTAGCCTACTTCTGTTTGTTTGTTTTTTTGTTTTGTTTTTTTACTTTTAAAAAAATGGGTTAAATACTTAATCGTGGAAAGTTAAGCTTTATGGATGCCATTTTACTCAGTCGTTTAATTTAAGAGGAAGTGTAGATGGGACATTTTAAGGATTCTTAGATAGGCGCACTTTCAAAATCCATGTTAAAGGCTTCTTAATTGCTATTTTAAACGAAAAGACAACTCGTTCCGTTTAAAACAATTCGTATTAGTAAAATTAGAATTGTGTCCAAAAGGTCTATAAAGTGTTTGTCTAGCTTAACCCTAATTCCACGTAGCCTAGTCATGATCATGGTGATAAATATGTAGATCCACTGCTATGTAGGCCTACAATATAAACAAACATTTGAATTGTTAGTGAATAGCCTATACGTTTATCAGGGACTAGGCTACATGGTGTGGATAGGGTAATTCTGTATAGCCCATTACTCACTTTTCGCAATTGTATAGTTACATGTTTGTAGTATTCAAATGTGGATTTACCAACTACGTTAGATTATTCACAAATGCAGTTTCAGATGTGAATAATCAACTCTCACATTGTTTGTGAAGTCAAGCACATCACATGAGAACACTCAAGAAGTGAAACCCGTAATTTATGGAACCAGAGCTTGAGCGATTAAGCTGTCCGAATTGATTTGTGATGGTCAGCGATGGATCTGAACAATTTAACGAAGCCTTGTATGTATACATACATGTCCTCTGCGTGTCTCTATTAGCGCGGATAACGCGTTGCAAATGCACATCACATGTTTGTATGTAAAGCTTTAAAAAGTTTGCATCTTTTATCTGTCAAGTTGATATTCGGGTGTGTACCATAGCCTACTGGTTATATTTTCTTTAAAACTAAAATCATAACCTACACATATGCGAGTGTTCAGCAACACAATTGCACAGGGACGGAAAGTTGGTTCAAGCATGTTAATCCAAGTGGTGTTACTAAACTAGGAATAAGTATTTTCACTGACAGGAAATATATTTTCAGTTGCGCGGCATAAGTATTAGGCCTACAATAATGTAAATTAAGAGAACATACCTTTTACCGTTTTCAGAGGATATTCCGTTCTTTGTATGTAAAAGGACTCCACGAGCAAGGAAAGGGTCACCGGTAAACAGAAAGCCGGAGGGAGACAATAGTCCTCCCTGCAAATGTCCCTCCCTACCCCCACTGGCAAACACACCACTGCTGCACAGTCCACCATTCAAAATGTACAAATGTCTTTCATATGTTTTACTGGCCATTTCCACACTAGCGATGGAAGGATAACAATAGAAAAAAACATTATATATATATATATATATATATAATGTGTGTGTGTGTGTAAGAGAGAGAGAGAGAGAGAGAGAGAGAGAAAGAGAGGTTTAAAAAAAAAAAAAAAAATAGCCTACCATTTAAGTCATCCCTATCATTTCTGCGCTGCTCCAGACTTACCTTTGTAGTAGATATAGGCTCATTATTTCGGTCATTGATTACAACTAAGCTTGGGTGCAGACGGGTTGTTTTGTGTTTTTACGAATTTAACATGGACAATGGGAGAACCGAATCACCTTGAGAATGGAATGCTAGAAACTCTAAAATGAACCCTACGCTGAAAGGCAAATGAACTCGATGAACCCAACGACCCTCCATGAAAGCATGTTACACCAAACGGGGCGTTCCTCTGTAGCCAATTCAGAGAACTCGTTAGCCTACTCTCAGTTATAGGTGACTACGTTTGAATATTCACAAAATAGACTCATATTTTTCTAAAACAATGTTTCATACTTTTATTCCTCATTGAAGTTAGGCATAAACAAACATTGCTTCATAGATTAAAGCTTATCTTTTTTGATGTTACCCCATCTGAAATAATGTCTGTATTCTTAATAATCTCTCTTTTCCCTTTCACTATCTTGTGTCTCTCTCACTCGTGTGTGTGTGTGTGTGTTTGTGTGTGTGTGAGAGAGAGAGAGAGAGAGAGAGAGAGAGAGAGAGAGAGAGAGAGAGAGAGAGAGAGAGAGAGAGAGAGAGAGAGAGAGAGAGAGAGAGAGCGCGTTTATGTTGGTTTTCATTACTAATCGAACATGGGATTGTAAAGTTTGTTATAAAATTTAAAAGAACGATCATAGACGCGTTGAAATTTTACTTCGGGCGTCGTATGGTTTGTCTTGGAATCTTATTTGAAGACCATTTTGCGCGTTCTGTTGCGTGTTTGGTGTGTGTTTAAATCACTGAGGTAACATGGTGGCGGTATAGACTGTCCTCAGAATGAAAACGCGGGATATAAAGCGTTTTCTTTAATTACAGCGCATGTCTATTACTTTAATCAAATGATACCGATAGAAGAGTTTAAGACTGTAGCCTACAGTAATCCGTCTATACCAATTGCTATCGACAGTCGTTCACTCAGAAAGGTTATAACATAGGTTCACATTTGATACAGAAAGTTGCTTGAACGACAATGAACGAATACAAAAAAAAAAGGTTAGTCAAAGCCTAGCTATATAAAACGATGAACTACATTGTAAGTTATGCACACAAAATAATTTAATGAACGGGCTGTGTGTGATCTGGTGGTGCTTTTATTGAATACAATTATGTTTTGTCTCACAGCACAAGTCTTTCCCTTTTTAAAAAGCCCGCGTAATGGGGATGTGGAGCCGTGTATTTCTGAAAATTATAAATATGTGCGCGTCGGCTGGTATTTTGTAACTTGAACGGATGATGGTCCTTCACAGGAAATGAACGAGTCGATAATATGTGACACTGGTGGGCAGTCCCCTGAGCTTGGATTCAGTTCTGGGAGGCTTTTTACCGCATCTTCAAAAACAATTCAAGAGCGGGTGGGGGCTGGGGTTGGACGAGGGGGGATTCCAGAGGGTGGACCTTTGTGGAGGTGTTTTGTGAATCCATCCTTTTTTATCAGAAAGTTATTTATCACCTTCGCATAACATGCCAGCCAAGCATAGGCTACCGTAATGAAATAAACTTTAAATTTCCATTACATTGTGTAATGTCATTGCTGTTATTTCGATTTGTCAATTACATTTGAATAATGTATCGACGACTTGATATAAATGATGAAATATACGTTTTTTTAAAATATATACAATCTGGTGGAACATAGGTGGAAACACAGCCTGTATTTCAAGACTAGCCTAATTTAGATTTGTGTTCCGTTCAAGTCGGTGTGTTGTTTATTAATCTTTCAGTGTTTATATTGTGTGTAGTTTTGTTTGTTTTATTTATATCTCGAGTGTGCTTTAATGTTTGGCGTGTTGTGTTTGCTGTCTGGACCTCCAATTTGGCTTTGTTGAAATAACTTATAGGAAATTTACGGTTGAAGACGGCAAAGGAATTTTAGGATTTAGGTCTTCTGCTTCACTTGCTAGATTGTTTTAGTTTCTTTTTTACCCGTTTCAGTCTCGTTCCAAAGGTCCAACCTTCCCTTTTCCCCCTCGTTGGATGAGATATTACACTGACGACAACCGAGGAATGAAGTGGTTGTGAAAAATGCATAGGCTACGTTTTAAAAAATAACCTCCCCACAACTCTACAAAAATGGGCGTCATATAGAATATTTAGATAGAATGACATAGATACAATTAATGACCAATACTCGGTTTATAACTGGACTCTTACAATACAGGCATTGTGATTCAACGTGATTAGTAGTCTACACGCAGCTTACTAGCCCAATATGATATATTTTTAACAGTAGTCTATTATAGGCTATTTCATAACTTCAGAAAATAACCGACTTCTAATTGGTCAGTCACGTCGTGTAGCCTAATGTACAGGGAAAAGTTTTTTAAAAAGGAAAAAAAGTACAACTTATGCATATGTGTCGGTGAGTAATCAGTTTCTCTCACTCAAAGAATGGGTCCGTGTCACTTTATAGAGTGAACAAGACACCTCATTTAACCTTTATCTCTCCAGAAATGCAATTTTATCTCGTAAATCTTTGCAGCAACTGCAATGCAGATATGTTCTAATCGGTCATTGTGTCAGTGTTCCATTTGTAAATTCAATATTTCGCTTTTTAAGTTTCAAAAATGTTTTTAAAAAACTGTTCGTATTAATAGGGTAAAGATTATCTTGTAATAATGTAAACAATGTAGTACTCTCTCTCTCTCTCTCTCTCTCTCTCTCTCACACACACACACACACACACACACACACACACACACACACAATAAACATCATAGCTACCCTATTGCACATGAAATAAAGTTCTAATGTTCGCAGTTTGTAGAATGCTTACGAAGAAGGCTAATTGGACTTTGATTAATGGCGTTTCAACAAGAGGTTCTCTGGGATACATACGTTTTGTTTTGCCATCCTGCTAGTTTTCGTCAAGCTTTTGCCTAACGGAAGATTCGTTTTAGCAACTCAGTGGATTGTTTTGGTGAAGGATTTGCGAAACGACCATTGGCTGCCACGGCCTCTGCTCTAGACCTTATCCAACCCCTCCCCTTTCAAGGATTCGAAGTGAAATTAGTAGCAAGAAAGCATGTAATTGACACAGTCACGTGTGCGCGGGGGCCAGAGAGAGAGAGAGAGAGAGACGGAAAAAATCAAAAGAGGGCAAGCACGCTAGACCATGCGAGCTAAATTTGTGATCGCTGGAAATCGGGATGTTCGATTGATGCAGAAGACCACATTCTTTCAAAGAGAAAGTTTTCATCTCAGAAGTTCGGAACGGAGGGTCCGCGGGAAAACATGGCCGAAGGTTACTTTACAATTCTACATTTTTGCTTTGATTATCGCGTTTGCTTTACTTTTTTAACCTGATAGCACAGGCTGTGCTAAGCTATTGTTGTAGATCTACTAAATGTTATGCACCGCCCCCACTGATTCACATATGAAAAGATGTCTTGAGGTATTGTTCCAGTTGTTTGTGTGTGATATATGGTAGTTGTGTGGTCGAGGCGGGGAAACGTGTGTACACCTGCCCTTTGAGATGGCTAGAAAGTTATTTCAGTGGATGTAGGCTATGTAGGGAAATAACGACACTTGCATGTGCCAGAGTAAATTGTGCAATGCCTCTGGACTCGCTATGAGCCGCGTTTAAGTAGGCTAGTTACGTAGTCTATTATTTGTATCGTTCAGTTTGAACCAATCCTATGTCGGCAATAAGCAATTACTTTTTTTGTAATTATACTCCAAAATTGTTTGTTTAACGTGGACGATGGACGCTCCAGAGCGGGCAGTGGCAATCGGTAACATAACCTACTCAGCCCCCATGTGAGCTTAAGCTGAACTACGAAGTGAAGGGACGCAGCGAGAAAACACGCGCGCAGCATTTTCATTGATAGTCTTAGTTATAAACAGCGTTTTTATTTGTTTTCAGGAGGGGCGGGTAAAGGTGGCGGAGAGGACCCCGGGAAGTCACCCGAGCAGGAAGAGGGGGCACTGCCCCAGGTTCTGCTCGGAGTGGGCCATTGCAAATGGTTCAATGTGCGGATGGGGTTCGGATTTATATCAATGACCAGCCGCGGGGGAAGTCCGGTGGACCCCCCTTTGGATGTGTTCGTACACCAAGTAAGTCTCCCCCTCCGTATACAAAATAAAACGAAAAGGTATGCATTGGGGTGCTATGTTCGCCGTAGTGGGAACGAGGCACAAGTGACTGGTGCTGTTATCGTTGGTTAGGCGCCACACTGCAGTTAAATGGTTCACGAGAAGATACATAGTAACAGGCTACATGGTGGTTGTAGCAGGAAACCTGCGATGTTTGTTCAGTGTAACTGTAGTTCATACTACCTCTTTAACACTTGTGGTGTAGGCTATATATATATATATGTATGTATGTGTGTGTGTGTGTGTGTGCATATACGAACTACTCGACGATATACGGATGATCTAAGTGCATGGTGCATGTGCACGTTTCACAATACATGGAGATCGTTTACTTTGGTCCTTATCCTGCATGTGAATTAGTCTAGTTTAAATATTAAATTGTTGTTTTCGTCGAGAAGGAAATGTGAGGTTTTATGTGCACACTTAATATATGTCTCTGTCGTTCATGCACAGCACTTGAGAATATCCTATGTTGGAAATATTTTTACTGCATTGCCAAACAAGCTCGCATAGTACTTGGTTTCGAACTTAATATAATAGTTTGAAGTCCACACGTTTATTACAACCCGATTACTCGCATTTTTGACAGTGGTTGGTAAAAACGTTTACTTTAATTCATCCTTGTCTGTTAAATCCTACACATGGGCTTCTCGCTGCTTCGGTTTGTGGAAACTATTTCCTGACGGCTGTGTCTTTAAGAGCATTCAGCTGAATTTACAGAACTTTGTTTTCGTCTTTTTGGAGGGATGATCTGAAGTACATTATTGTCAGATTCGATTAAGAAACTGCTACTCCTTCTTCTTCTCCATCTTTGAACCATGACTGTGTCGTTAAGTTTGCCTTTACGATCACATAAAGCTGCTTTATAGATGAGGGACGAGAGAGGAAAGGGAGGCTATTGTTAAAACTTGTTTTGGTCTAAGAAAATGACCTTTAGCAAGTCTCCTATTGTGATTAAAATCTTAGTGAATGCGCTTCTGCTGCGCTAAGGAGACTTTCAAGGCGAAAGTTGTTTTGAAGTTGTTGTGTCCTCAGTTTTGTTTCCGTTCTGGACACAGTTTCACTTAAAATCTGTTGCTGAAAGGTGTGTGCTTTACAGTGACATAAAGGGCGCGAGGCGCGCTGCAAAACACGTGGAGATAAACAAGTAGTTTCGGTTGTAAAATTTCGCTAGTTAATCAGAAGTAGCAAACATTGAAATGTGATCGAAGCGAAGAAGCCATTGGTTTTGAGAACAGGCAAAGCGAGGAGGCCAAAGTGAGTTCAAATCACGGTGGGGGAAGTACTAAAATGTTTTATGCGTTTCATAACCAACCATAGGTTTGAAACGGCTACATTGGAGAAGTTGTTAAACGTAAAAAGAGCCTGTTCATTTGAGAACGGAGTCATTTATTTTAATTGTGTAAGGTTATCCAAGGCTTACAGGCCTACTCTCAAGGCGGTAAGGCTACTGTGAAAGGAAATGATCTCCCTGGTATGCTGTTTTGAAAATATAAGGCCGAGTTGGACCATTAGAAAAGAGGGTTAGCATGCAAACTGTTCACTGTGTTGCGACTGTTCTTTATTGACATAATAACGTCACTTCAATGCTGCAGGGAGGGGACACATCTTGCAGTGGCAGGGCCTCCACAGCAATAATATGATTTGGTTATGATGCCATAATGTACTGACTTTTTTGTTGTTGTTGTTTTTTTACTGAAATTGAATGCAAGTAGCCTAACTATTTCAGAGATTACATATTAACTTTCATTGCTAAATTTGATTATTTTTAATAAAATCGATAATTTTACTTAATGGCCGGTAAGGCCAACTTTTCATGGTACAACAATACTTGAGTGTAAATGTGGATTCACATTACAGATACATATATAACAGTGGCTTGATTTACAAGAAAATGTGCCTTTTTGCATCGTTTCCTCTGCATGCTCTGTGAGAAAGCTCTGGAGGTGTGCAATGTATCTGTCATTCTAATGCTAGACTTGTAGACTCTTTGTGATTGTGCTTTGATTTATAAATACCATGTAGAAGAACCTTTATCACCAATGTGAATTACATTACACAACATATTGGATTTTTCTTCATACATATGCATGTTTTTAAATAATTTGAATATTATTCAAAATTTAATATCCACACAAATTAGTATGTGACAGAAAATATATATAAATATATGTGACAGATTCTTAAATGACTCATGTCTCCTCCGAATTTAATACTCATGCTTTTTAGCTTTGTTTTTTCTGTATTGAGGTGTAAGTGAAAAGTGGCACACGGACAGCAGAGAACTTGCCTGAAACTGATAAAAGCCTAAACCTGCATTATTATCGGTCGTACTATTAACAAGCTGGATCATTTTAATAAAGATTCTTCCATCAGCTGCACATTTGCCTTGATATGCAATCGTGTCTAATGTGGTAGCATTACTTATTTTTTGTGTGATGCTTCACATCAAATACTTTATTATACAAATCTATCAGGTTACATTCAGTTTTGACTACAGAAAAAAATAAATTTTTGAACTACTAGCCTTTGTCTGTTATGCTGTGTTCTTTTTTTATAATGTGAACATTGTAAGAGTTGCAATACAGGGAGCAATTAGGGTGCAATGAATGGGCTTTTTATGTGTGATGATGTTAATCATAGAACAATCACATGCAGAACAAACAATCAAGGCCAGAACAGTTAAGCAATTACATGCCTTTGGGTATTTGTAGTCCGCAATGAAGCATTGTTGCTGATTTATTTGTTATATTCTTTAGACTGCATTTGTGTGTTATAACATAACATACTAGTCCATGTATTATACATTATGCAAGCCATCACTTGCGCTTTATGAGTAATTGACCTTTTTACATTTTTGGTCAGAATGTTTACATTCTATTTTGTTGTCATTAACTTAGTTTCCTTGGCTCTTGTGGTTGAAGTTTAAGGAATGTCCTGGTCCTGATCACGGTCCTCCGTTTTGTTCGTACAGTACCATGTGACATTTCATGAATTGGGGGTTAAAAACCCACAACCATGTGCTGATTTGATATATCTAATCCAGTTCACGTAGTTGATTCAGTGTGTGCAAGGATCAGACGTCTGATTGTAGGGTTCTAATTTGTGATGTCAAATTTATTTGGTTTAAGTTTACTTAAAATTCTTTAAAATACCCACCTTTTTGTGATGGATATATTTACAAAGTTATGCTGTGGTGTTTTTTCCTCATATTTAATATCTTTAAATGCATACAATCTTTATTTTTACAGTAGGAAATATCCATGTTAAATCTGAAACATTTTGGGAATTGATGATTGTTTGGATTTTTAAAGAAGAAAACATCACTTAACACAACTTGGCCTGTAGTAGTACTTCTGATTCAAATTACCACCTTCTGTTTTGGCAATTTCTTAAAGTTTCATTAGTTTTAAATACCAATTTACGGAAACATCCAACGTCCATGCATTTTAGAGTTGTTGCTATTCTAAAACTATTAGTGGTATTTATTTGTGCCATCATTGAAAATATCAAAGTAAACATCAAATCAGGTTTTGAAATGAACTATTGCAAAAGTCTATACTATGTGGCACTTGATAGAACTAGGGTCAGTCTAAGAGATGGCTTAAAGGTGTTTTTGTTACTGCAGTGAATTCTGTAAATAGCAAATAGTTGGAAAATCAAGTTATAGACACTTGCATTGTGTAGCTGTTCTCACTGTCAAAGTAAAAAAACTTTTTTCACTTAAATTTTTTTAGTAATTTTTCTAATTTCAGGAAGCACAAACTTTTTATCCTGGGTCCATATGAGTAGTACACAAAACAATAAATTAATTTGCAGAAGAAAACGGAGTGAAGTTTGTTTGCCATACCTATGGTTTAAAATAAGCTGTTTACTATGGTACAGATGTGGTGTTGGTGAAGGCTTTTTTTTACCTCGTTTTTTTACCTACCCCCACGCCCTTCAAAGGCTTGTGGTAGCTAAAACACATTGTTTCTGTTTGGGGGGTTGGGGCTGATGGAGAGGGGGGCTCTGCCCTTAGTTAGTGTTTGTGTGTGAGATTTGACCAAGCTGGACGAAAGAGTAAAGAAAGGCAGTGGGCTTGAAAATGCTTTGATGATGGTCTCTAGCCCCTCCTGACCATTGCGTCCCCCCGGGGCAACACACACACACACACACACACACACACACACACACACACAATGCATCTAGTTCAGTTTTTCTGAATATTTCCCTGAGAATCCTATAGCGGGGACTCTCCTGTTCTAAGCAAATTCTTGGATCCCATTTTCTTTATGTTGATGTTCCTACATGGCTCTTTTTTTTCTTTTCTTTTTTTGTAATTCACCTCAGAAGGCAGATGCTTATTTTAAGAAACCGTAATGCACACAGCTGAGGTGTAATATCAAGATTGTCGTGACATGTGGAAAGGGCACACTTGGAGGGCAGGGTTTCCACCAGGTTTCGGTGTTGTGCCAGGGCTGCCTCCCCCCTCCCCTCTCCTCCCCCAGAATAACCCTGTGCGTTTGGTGTTTTTCCCTCAGGCTCCACGGCTCTCCTCCCCCTCCTCCATTCAGCTCTTGTGAATGGGGCAGGAATTTGCTGTAGCCGGGGGAGAGCTTGGCTCGCTGGCCCTCTTGATCAGACTGGGGGAACCAAGGGTCAGGGCCGATCACTTCCTCTGACCACCTCTGATCCTGTGTGTGTGTGTGTGTGTGTGTGTGTGTGTAGTATTGTTTGTGCATGTAGTTTTGTGTATGTATGTGCATGCTGTGGTAGACATCTGATTTTGTGTGTGTGTGTGTGTTTGAGAGTGTGTAAATGGTTTTTTGTGTGTGTGTCTGTACATGCAAGCAAGTATGCATTTGTGAGGGTGAGTGACAGAGAGAGAAACAAGCTCTCCTGTTTTTTTGTACTGACAGTACACGGAGAATCACTGCTTACACGGAGAATCACTGGGTTTTTTAAATTCAGAGACCATGTTGGATTTTTATAACTGATGTACGTATACTGTTGGGGTTTCGCTCCATACATCTTCACGCTAATTCCACCATGTTGCTGTTTAAGCAGTTTGCGCATATTGGGCTTGCATAATTGTTCCTTTTTATAAATATGTAAAAACAATGCACAGAGCTGGAAAACCTGGGATTTGTGTGCAATTCAGAAGAGTATAAAGAGGAATGGTTTGAATCTATATGGTTTGAATCTATTTATCACCGTTCCGAGTTTCTGTGGTATAAGCATTCAGTAGTGTTTGGGCCAGAAGCCAGCTCCTATCACGCGCAGGTTTTAATTTATTTTATTTTTTCCCCCCATAGTCATATCAGCTCAACCATGGCATTGTGTGCATGCGTGTGTATGGTATGTGTGTACGTTTGGAGAGGGGACTTGTATGTGTGTACGCTTGGAGGGGGGACTTGTATGGTATGTGTGTACGTTTGGAGAGGGGACTTGTCAGTGCTCCCATTAAGCATAAATGGGTGACTAGATGAAAAGAAGGCCAGTGCTTTTACTAGAAATCAGGTCCTAATTGTCTACTTGTTGGATCAAGGCGGTACCGGGATACCGTGTTGTTGACTGGAACACACCCCCCCCCCAAAATAAATAAATAAATAAACAAATAATTTGTGGTGGAGTTTAGAGATTTTTGAGGGCGTTTTCAGGTTTTTTCCCTTCTTCAGTGTGCTGGGGGGTTAAAGTGGGCCCCTGTTGAGATTAAGCCCCAGCCTGTTTCACCGTTTGGCATGCAGGCCCCACCCTTCTGTGGATAGCTAATGCCAGGCTTTGTTTCTCCTGCAGAAGGGCTCCATTTTTTCTTTTCCGTCAAAAGTAAGGGGGGAAAAAAACCTAGCTTCTGGTCATGTGACTTCCTGTGGTGAGTCATCCATACAGGCTGGGAATGATTCATATAGAAGAGAGAAGAGCAACCATTGGCAGATCCCTACAATGAATATGTCCATGGGCAAATGCAAAAGCACGCTGCTTCATTTGAGTGCTGAACTGTAGTGGTCATGTAGAGGTGTTTACAGAAAATGGATGAGATGTACATAAATTATCACTGAGGTCTGCATGTGTGTAAAATATATTGAATGCTTTCTTGGGTAATTACCCCTCCGCCCTCCAAAAAGAAGAGGAAGGTTTAAGATAATTGAGGGGGAAATGAGAAATGCGTCTGGTTATAAATGGTACTGGTGTATTCAGATAACTTGGTGAATCATCAGAACTAAAAAATCTATAATTGCAGTACAAGGTTACTCTGTTGAGATGCTTATATTCGGTTGCATTTTTGTGGAATGAATCTGCACAGTGACTAAGCCCTGACTAACAGGAAGGCATGCTGGCTTTCCAGGATAACGGAACTACCTGGTGATAGGGTATAACTATGGAAAGAGCGAGTCATCCTTAGCATTTTGTATCGCAAGCAGACTTTTAAAAAAGCATCTATTTGAAGCTATCTTAATTTATTCAAAATAATTTCAAGTGACAGCAACCGTGCAAATTAAATAAATTGGGAGTTTTGTATTTTCAATTTAATTTAAGGATGTGGTGAGAGAGGATGCGTTTAATTTCAAACTGGAAAATATCTTATTCTTTAATGATGACAGTGGCACAACAGCGCATCTCATGTGGGAACAGGCTCTTAAAGTCTAGAGGGGAAAGATTTGCATTGGCCTCTTGTGATTTGTAGCTCTCGATGTAAGGTTTAAATATTAATAAGTTAATATTTTGAAAACCATTATTTCAGTTTCAACTAAATTATCAATTTAAACACAGCATTTCTCTTGTTTTGAAGGGTATTAATCACGTTCTAAAGATTTTAAGTACTAATGTGTTTATGTGCTGTTTCTCTGACTGGCAATATTTCAAATAATTTATGTACATGAATGATTCCATAGCACCATGGACAGTTTTTAATTTTATTTTTTTAACCCATCTAATTTTTGTGTACCTGAAGGCTGGACCAGGCGTGTCAGCTTGTCATGTTTTGTTTTTGATTTATTGGCTCACTGCATACTGTTGTACTCAACTATAGGATGTAGCCACAAGTCTGTGATCTTTGCAGAACATGGTAAATCTATTGATTTCTAATAAAGGAACCAGAGCTTTTAAGCCATTGTTTTTTCCCCTCATATTTTAGCTTTTTGTTATATTTTAGAATTGGAGCTTATAACATTAAGAAAAGAAGGTTGCAAAAAGGCTTCTCTTTGAGCAGTGTAAAGAAAATGGCCACCTAATGTGTTTTTCTTCATTTTCTGTATTTGGGCTGTGTGCTGCTGTGGGGCTCTTGCAGTCATCTCACTGTTTTCCACAGGGTAGATGTTCGTTTATTTGTATCACAGATTGCAGGCTAGTGATTTGGGTTTTTGTGGTGGAGGAGAGAAGGGGGTGTTGCTGTGGGTCGGAGGGTCGGCTTTTTGCCTCTGACCCCAGATTTCTGAGGCTGACCCTTTGGGGCGTCAATCAAATCAGGTTTTTGTTTCTTGGTGGTGATAAGGAAATGTTACTCCACTGGAGCCGATTCTAACGAGCTGTAGGCACTTCCCCCTAGCCGTCTTCTTTCTTCTGCTCCTCCTCTGCTCGGCAAGCTAGCCCCTCCCCCTCCTGGCCCCTCCTTCATTTTGTTTTTCTTTTTGCCAGTGCTCTGGTCGTACCCTCTCTTGACCCTGCTGTGTAAACTGAAACTACACAGGACATCCGAGGGGGTCAGAGCAGACCGAGGGGTTTGGGGGTTTTTAGTTTGTGTGGCGAAAATGCAGCCCCTGAGATGAGTGAGCTGGGGAGGAGGCACACCAAAGTGAGATGTGTCACATCGTTCTCTTTCATGCTGGCCTTGGCCACACGTTTTCCCCTCTTCTCTTTTGTGTAACATTGCCTGAAGCACAATCAAATTCTGTATCAGAACTAAGCTCCTGTTTTTCAAGCAAACCAAGTTAAATGTTCTGTTTTATTCAAGTGACTGTCTGGAAGCGTTTATAATTAATTTAAGCGTAAAGCAAGAAATTGGACACTTGAACTCAAGTAGCCTGTCTGTCTGTCATGACGATGTATACAGGGAAGATGGTCTAAAGATGTAGAACAGTTCTTTATTTTCATATGAAAAAATTGTAATCCTTCCAGTATCCTGTTTCAAATTTTCTTAGTAAATATTTGTTCATATTTAATGGTTTACTAGTATTTTGTCTGTAATAAAATATAAACATATTGGAATCGAAAAACCTATGGATTAATTTGACTACTGCAAAAAAATGCAGTTCCTGCTACCTCCATCACATGCCGTTCCCACTGGAAGAAGGGTGGGGGTTGATTGTGAACCTCTGAACTTTGACCTGGAAATGAAAGCTCACTCGTATGAAACAGGGAAGTGGTCTCTGTATGAAGTGAGAGGAAGTTCCTGCTGGGTGCCCCTCAGTCAGAGAGGAGAGACTGAGACTACACCTCTCAGTTCATGTTGGAATCTCTATGTCCATATTGCTGCGCGTATAATGTTGGCATATCTCACTCACACAACAATTTTGCGATGACCGTTCTTTTGTTAGTAAGTTAAAAAAGACCTTTGAAAAGTGTCTCCAATACCTTCAGTTTGTGTATTACTAGAGAGTATTGTCTTCCACCATGTACTGGATAGGAATCACCTTGGCCTGTGTTTGAAATGCCAACAATAGCTCATCAAGATGATTTGGTAGCTGGTAGCAGCTTGTGATTTTAATGAATTGAGAGGTTTATATTGATCCCTGCTCTTTGTACTAAGAATGCCTGCTTAATGGCAGCAAAGTGTGGCAAATTTAGTTTTTTTTAAGCTTTCATTTGGCTTCTGTTAAGATTGATGCAATTCAGTACTTGACTATTTAGAAAAAAAACATTGATAGAGGTACAGCGTTTCACATTTAGAATAGGGCATTTCAGATTCATGCCGCTAATGAAGGTTTATGCAAGCCTTTGCCATTTGCGTGTCGAAGGCCGTATTCTGTGTCTGAAGCAGCGTGATTTTTGAGGCCGTAATGCATGTGGACAAGCCTGCATTGTTTCCATAAGCCCCTGTTGTGAAAAGCATAGTTTGAGTTGTATGGAAAGATGTTTTATTATTATTATTATTATTGTTAATAACACATTAATAATACCTGTACAAGGTACCAAAAATGGTGAAAAAAGTTCCAGTAGAGACAAAAAAACAACAACCGCAACAAAAGTAATGATTCCACTCATGACATTGGCAATAATGCTACTAATATTAATACTAATACTAACACAAATAATAGCTTTGGTTATGAACTTACACACATTAAATAAGACAATGAAAAATAATTAACAAAAATGAGGAGTAAAAAAAATACAAATGGAAGTGCGATGCATATAACATTTATAAACGCTGACAGGTTTGCGTTTCTTTTTATCGTTTTTTTCTGAGTATTGCATGGCACAGCTGTGGGTTAAAGTGAATCCATTTTGCAACCTTGCATTTTTTTCTGTCAAGTTTCCTTATTTAATGCCTTTTCTGTGAAACATACTGTAATCCTAACATTCGAGCATTGTACTTAATTTAAAAGCATTCAAATCCTGTTAATTGGCTACATTAGCTAGATTAAAATGTTTGGTTATGGTTAAAATATGTAGCTTTGTTTAAGTACTTTATTTAGCATAATAATATTAGAAAATACTATGTTTCTTCTCTTATTGTTTATAGACATGAATATTCAAAAGCAAGTATCCAGTGACAGTTACACATTTGCTTTCACAAATATGATAAAAGTGATCAAGCTAATTAGTCAAGGTTTGTATTATTTCTGTTTCATAAAATGGGAATATTGTTTATAAAGATTAAACCCCAACTTGTGTTCATAATAACCAAGTTATTATTGTGTTTTGACACCATTGAAAGGAGCCATTGCTTTTGTTATTGGCTGATGTCTCTTCTAGGTTGAAGGTGGTTGCTTTCCAAGCACTCCCAGAGAAAAGTGTGATTACTCACTAAAGCTTTCTGTAAAAAGGTGTTTCTGCAGTTTTACACTGTCGTGCAGGTTTAGATTACTTATCAGGTAAAGTATCTCACTGAACCAAAACCTCATAGTGGTCGCAACTACCTTTAAAGCAACAGATTAATGTTAATGTTGTATTTTTATATATATTTATTTTTTCAGTTGACACTTGAGAGTTAAGTCGATACAAGTGCAAAGTATAGTGCTATAGATTATAGATAGTCTTTCTCAAGAAAAGTTAATAAGTAAAAGTAGTATTGCAAGGAACAAGGCAACCGCTGAGGTTTATGGCCATTTATTGCTTATGAATCTCCTTGATAAAACCTGGGATTTAAATAATCTTAATAAAAGCAAGGAATGCAAGCTACAAGGTACCAGAAACAGCCCAAGGAATTCTGATCTACAATTGGTTTATTTAACTACCTGAAATGCTCTGATGGCAAACTGTCCACACCGGTAGAGGGAAGAACTCTCCCGACATTCTGATTCCCACCCACTAATCCTTTCCCTCAATGGAAGCAGGGCCATCACCCACCCAACCCCCAGCCTACCAAAAGAGCCAAAATGGCTCCTGCCAGCAAGTATAGCTTTAAGCTCAGATCTGTTACAACAGAGCTGTGAGCCCAGAGAAGGACAGCATGCCCCAGAAGCAGAGCTCACATGTGAGGCTGTCCAGTGCTGCGACTATTTCTGTTGAGTTGGTAATAATGGCACAACAAAAAGCCAGTATATTGTGATTGTCGTTTAAATTTTTTTTAAAGAGAGAAGCTATATGCTCGTGTTGACTACATTCACCTTAATGAAGGTACAGTATGTGAGCTGATGCACCCTTTTAAGCTGTTTGCTTGCTCTGCTTTCTGCTGTGCTGTCCTAATTGTGTTTAATATGCAAACTATGGATCCAGCTGTGGAATTGCTGATTTGGGCTATGTTTATATTTTTTTGTGCTATAATAATATTTGGGCTATAATATTTTTTGGATATGTGATACTATCTTGAGCTTTTGCATTCATTGATAAAATAATTCGACATCCAGCCAACGCATATTGAATCAATGTTTTAATTTATTTTTTAATGAATTTTTTTTTACCTCTGTAACTAACACAATTCTCTTGATGTCTCAGATTTTAAAGCAATTTCCCTCAAGTAAACTAAAAAGGCATTGAATGCATCTTTAAGATTTTGGTCACAAAACCTTCTATTCAGACTGCCTATTATGGGCCATTTTTGGCTCTATAGATTTCTTGCTTAAGACCCTGTTATGATTGAACCATACATACCACCACCATTTATCATCATAATTATTATAAGATGAGGGTAATAATTATGTAAATATTAAATATTAAATTAATAAATTATTCAATTATTCTTAAAAAATAATATTTGAATTTTGAAAACTATAGACAGAAATATTTTAAAGTCCATTTTTAGATTTTGCTCATCTTTTGTTAGATTGTTCTGTAAACTGTATTTTAGAGACAGAAAAACATTTAGGTGCTTTTTCAGGAGCCTACTAACAGTCTATTGTAAGAACATCAACTGAAAAAAAATTATCCTGATTTTAAAATGAATAAAGAACAGTGCTGATCTAAATGTGATTCCTGCCCACAACTAGAGTATCCAGCACCTCTGGATCAAAACTGCACTTTCCCAGGGTTTTTGCCTCAACTACATTACTTGGAAAGCTTTTCAATTGATTGAACTCTTTGCAGAATTTACCTTTAGTTAATTCCCACCTATTTCCCCTTTTACTGACAACTCAAACTGCAGTTTATTTTGTCTTTCACTGTGTAAGTACTTTTTGAATTTAAAAACTTATAAAGTTCAACCGAATATTTTGGTAAGACTGCTTTGGTTGAACTTTTAGAAGCATTTAAATAAAAATACCTTCGGAATTGCTACAAGAGAGAATTGAGAAATTAGATTTTTGAGCCAACTTTTCAGCAAGATGGTGAGATTCGGCCAAAAATAAATATTAAGTTATTTATTTTAGAGGTCATTAATTACACAACTCAGCACAACTAGGGGTTTGTCATAATACACCAGTGGTTACACATTATTGTTATTATTATTATTGTTGTTATTGTTACAATAACAAATATAACTGATGTGTGTGTGTTCCAAATTGCAGGGTTTGGCATGAAGTTTGAAGGGATTCTTGGATTTATATGTGACATGTTAGCCTTGTACTAATTTCCTTGTGTTCAGTAAGGATCCTTGTGGCTTGAATTATTCTGTAAATTATCCATTTTAAGACTATACATTGTAATTAGTCTGGGGTTGTTGTTTTTACTGTACTTTTGCTGAATGTTTCTGGGAAATTTAATTGGCTGTGTTTGTCGTGATGTTTTGGCTGCGTTTTTATTGGTGGATTTGTTTCTGTTCATAATGGACTGATGCTGGAGTCCTGTTGGTCAGATAGGGGCACTGGGAATTGGATTTGTTTAACCTTGTGGAGGGTGACTATTTTTATCGCCAAAAAAAAAAGGAATGATGTTTGAGTGGCCAGGAAGCATGCTGTATACTTCCAAACAAATCATTATTAAGTGTTTTTTGTGATGTAGGAAATGGATTTTTGTATTCCTGATGGGTGTGGTCAATACGGGTGGAAGTTTGAAGGGAGGAGCTTCCAAGGAGCTTTCAGTGCTATATTACACGTCTATATATCAGTATGCAGGGTGTTTTTCTGATCCCATTTCACCTTCATTTTATCTTTCAATATACGTCAAGTTTGATTGTAAAAATAAGGTTCTTTACATTGTCTGGGTGACGGTGAATATGTATGAAGATGAATATGCATGCAGAGTTGGAAAAAATGGATTGTAGATGTACTGATTTCCTAAAATTCCCTGTATAAGCACTTATTTCAGGTGTCAGACAAGCTCATTGGACACAGCTCAGCATATCTAGATAATCATTTTGGGGTCATGTTAAAATACTTTTGAGGGCTTTGGTGTGATTAAGTTCTCCTTCTCCCGCAAACTGCCTGGATATATTATGTGAAGCTACATTTAAAGAGGTCATCAAGACGTCTTCAATCTATCTGAGTTCTTCAGAATAATGTGGCTTCGTTTGTGAATTTGTGAATTTATCATATCAAGGTCTTCGGTTGATTTCTGAAAATTGCAGTTTTTTTAAACAATGTGTTATCAAAAAAGTGTGAAAATGATCATCGACTTATTCTAAACTAACAAAATGTGCTCTTTTCTCATCAGTTATTTACTTGTCAATTTTAAATTACAAAGGCATATGTAGGCTTCTTACGTGATATTATTCTCAGTTAATCATAAGTAATTTTTTTTATTTTTGTTGCATGTCATTTTGTGGACTAATTAATACACAGTAATAAATGTAATAATTATTAACCCCAGCAAAAAATCTATGAAACTATTATAATTTTTGATTTGTTGGGAATTGGCTCATGTATTGCTTACTTTTCATATAGAATTTAACTGTAAAATTTGAGCGATTCTAGCAGAGATTTAGATGTTTCCTGGTTATACATCATTTTGGTATAAACATGAAAAGAGATTTTTAGTATATAACATGTAAGCTATGACAATTAACATCTTCATTGGATGTAGTTGGATCACGTCTGGCATTAGATAAGTGTTATTCTGACTGGTCTTATAACATTTATTGTGTAAATTAATTTAGTGTATTCTCCCAAAAGGTTTGTTTGTTTGTTTATTTATTAATAATTGTTGAACACATTTATTTCCAAAAAGGTGATCACTTGGAACATGTATTTTTTTTATCTGAGGAATGAAATTGAAGATAAAACTATTTTAATATTTGACCAAGAGATCACAGATTAATTACTTGAGTCAGTATTCACAAGCGTAATGAATTAATTTATTTCTACTGGATTATTAATGATCTTGAATGAGATCTAAAGAACCGTGCATATAATGACATTAATTCAAGTAATTAATTAATATTAGGTTGTCTGCTGGAAAGGATTGTGTTAGCGCTGAATTATTTGCTGGGAGTTGACAGATTTGGGGTTTCAAATGCTGTAGGTATTGGTATGGGGCCAAGAGAAATGTTTAATCTTAAGTACTTTATCTTGAGAGTCATAGACATTTCAAACGCATTTACAAAATGTATTCAACATCTCATCTATTCCTTCTTCCATTTATCTCCTGTTTTCCCTCCCTTCCTCCTCTTCTCTTCCTTTCTTTCTGCCTTTGTGTCTTTCTCATTCCTCTCTCTCTCCCTCACCTTCCACGCTGTGCTGGAGGAGGCGTGTATTGTTCCAGCAAGTTCCTGATGAGTGTGTGCGTAGTAGAGGATGAGAGAGGGAGAGCGAGAGTGAGAGCGAGAGAGACTGCAGGCGGGCTCTCACACCTGTCGCCATGGCATCTCTCTGGGCCCCGGAAGCCTGTTGCACAGATGGCAGAGTGGCTTGGAACAGCTGGTCTGGTAGGAGAGGGAATAAGGAGAAGCATTTATACGTCTTCACATATAGGGGACTGAGCGTTAACCTGTAATCATGGTGTGTAACCCCACAGGTGATGGGGAGAACAATGAAGGAAAGCGAGACGGTCATACAATGTGAGGCACCGTAAATAGACTGTTTTATTTCCCCTTATATTACATTTTCTTAACAGATACCCATATTGAGGGTAGAGTACCTTACAGCTTACAATTAGAATTATATTATTTTTGTGAACAACAGTTTCTGTACCCCAACATCCCAAACCCAAAAAGATCAGCGTAGAGGAGTGGGAACAGAAATACCTCATACCAAGGACATCAAAATGTAACTGAGGAGAGAATGACAGGACAAAATACCCTTAGGCATATCCTGTAAATTTGAAGCATTTGAAGGCAGGAAAGCATCGAGGCGTGTCTCATTCCAAAGTTTGCATAAAATGCTGCCTTCTAAGGTGCCTTAGAAGACCGCATTTAAAGGCAGCATAGCATGTACCCTTCTCTGGGTATGATATCCCATAAGTATTTGCGATTACATGAGGCTTCTCACTTCCGTTAAATTAATGGCGGCCGAAAACAACGATGCAGGATTTGTCTCGGCACCAGGGGAGCTTTTTTACTGTCTGAATATGCAGTAAACTCCATAATTTGTTGTAGTTCTATTTAAAAATGCATTTAAATTATTTAATACACTGGAATAGTGTAGCTGATGTTTTTAAGCGTCTGTGAGCTTTCCAGTAACTAGCCAGCTAACTTGCTACCAAGCTGACCTAGCGTAATGAACAAAAAGTGACATCATCCTGCCTTCGAAGTATGTCCCAAATTTGTTGCCTTTTGAGGTACCTTCAGAGGGAGCGAGGCAGCTGCCTTCGGTTTGAGACAGCCAATGACTACACTTCATACTTCACACTTCAGTTGCATTAGTAGTATGAGGAGCTCTATGGAGCCTGGCAGACCTTTTACTCCGTAAGCCAGTTAGTTTTAAAACATTGCAGTTTTGACCCAACTCGTAAGTATGGCTTGTTTTTAGCACTGGTGATTCCAGCCAGAAAGATTTTCCTGGAAGCCACAGTTATCCTCGGCCGGGAGTCATCCATCAGGAACAATACTGCAGAGGAAAGGGGAACCTTTATCTTAACTTTGTTTGGGTGGAACAAAATACAGTGCATTCCCCAAATTTTGCAATCTTTGGATATTCCCAAATAGGACTACGTGTACGAACCCACCGTTCCCAATGGGCATGCCTGGCAGAAGGGCTCCCCAGTGATCGTCTTCATGTAAGAGTGCCTCACTTATCTTTTGTGAGACTATTTAAAACAAATAATTTGGTGTGATGGAAAGTGAAAAGGAATGGAGCTATATTTTCCCATTCTTGTGCAATTCTTTATCTGACTTCAGTGTCAAGTTTCAAGTTTCTAGGTTTAAGACATTGTTTTGTAATATAAATATAGGAAAACACAGAGAAGGCAGGTTGTGGAAGAGGTTGATAAGGGGTTGGCGAGGCACTGCTGTCTGAAAATATAAGCCATTTACTGGAAGATCAACAAAGCCAGAAAGGTATGAAAAAAATTAAGATTTATCAACTGAGAATGTTCCCTGTATGTCTTTAAATGAAGGCAGTCCAAAATCAGGAAATATGTCCAAGATCAGCCCTGGCAGGGAAAGCGAAGGAATGTGAGTCAGGAAGTAATATTTCTCCAAATTACTTCTTCACTATTTTGAGAGAGTAACTGAAAATACTTTATCAAGGCTAAAGTTGGACGTGGAAAGATTGACTCCCCTTCAAATGACTCTTCACGGTAAATGAACGTGAATGTTCTTCCCCAAATTCCTTTTTTGATTTCCATGTTGCCGCTTCCTTTTCCTTACAATTTAATCAATCCGATGAACTCTTGTGCTTTGTCATGCTCAGTGTCCAAATTTATTTTTGAAGAGGAACTGTCCCAGGATCGGTTTATCCATATTACGAAATCAACCTATTCAAATTTCCTACAGTACGAACTGGACCTTTCATGTCGTTAGACATTTTTAAAGCTGACCATTTGCTGAAGCAGTTCAGCTTAAGTATCTCTCTGAGGAACACGGTGTCCTGGCCTTGTTATCAATACCTGCCTCTTTACAGGAGTGTTATTGTTGTCAATGCCTGCCTCTTTACAGGAGTGTTATTGTTATCAATGCCTGCCTCTTTACAGGAGTGTTATTGTTATCGGTGGTGTTCCTTTTTTCATAACTAGTGCCTGCCTCTTTACAGGAGTGTTATTGTTATCAATGCCTGCCTCTTTACAGGAGTGTTATTGTTATCGGTGGTGTTCCTTTTTTCATAACTAGTGCCTGCCTCTTTACAGGAGTGTTATTGTTATCGGTGGTGTTCCTTTTTTCATAACTAGTGCCTGCCTCTTTACAGGAGTGTTATTTTTATCGGTGGTGTTCCGTTTCATAACTAGTGTGATTCAGCCCATTTCTAGACTCTGATTCATTGAATAATGAAGACATTGGATAATTAGCAGCGTAGTTCTATTCGCATCCTACCTGTAGAATGAGCAATATTCTAGAATGGAAAAGTGTGGCTGTGCAAGGTGATAATGGACACAGTCCTGGGTGGGCCATGACGCCTGACGGAGATTTCAGATGTTAAGGTTAGGGTTCCGTTCATCAGTCTCCTGACATTGCATCATGCTCTGTCCTCTTCAAGTTCCATTTCATTTTAACTTGATCAGTGTTCCAGTGGTTAGAGAACCACATTTGTTTGCATCCCACAACAGGTTTGAATCCCATGTGGGACATGACTAATGTGTCAATGTATATACAGTAGCTATACAGGGACAATAAAAAGGAAAAGGAAAAATAAGCATGTTGTTGCATTTAGTTACTGGTCTGTTGCTGTGCTCTTTGTTGTCAACCACATGGCATTGTTTTGTTTTCAGCCCTCTTTTGTACAAATACCTATTATGAAATTGTTGCAAAAAATGTATTAATTAAAAACAAGATGTGTGCAAAAAGGTGGAGTATGTCTGTCGCTGTGGAGTAGTAGGACCATGCAGCATATCAATAATTTAACATCTGAAATAAAGCTATTGTTTTGTAAAACTAGTGAAGCTGACTGAATAAGCAGTTTCTATTATGGGAATAATTCCACATAGTCAAGTGATAAAATAAAGATGTGCTAATGTGCATTTAATCAGCAACCTTTGCCTCTTCCACCGCATCCAGCCTGTTTGCAGCAGCTCTGCAGCATATCTCTCTTTTTATTCAGCCTTTTCTTCAATGAAGGTTGTTTTATTCAAGCTCTTTTGACAAGCTCGGCCTTTGCATCGCTCCTGTCTTGGGTGCCCACGCGATGTACGAGATAATAACTGGCTGTAAGGAACCACACGTAGCATAGAGCATCTGTCCTTCAAGTAAACACCTTTTTATAGAGCTCCTTTCAGCAGACCTTGATTTAATGTGAAATATTGTTTGCACCCATTCGTGTACGCGCGTTTGGCTGTATTTTTCGGAGTCTTTAAACTGTAGTGGGTAGCCTTGGTGAAAAATGCATAATGTATACACATAATGAAAATGTATGGGAAGTGCTCTGTTGGTCTTTCTGTACTGATTTGCTGGAACTATAATTTCACACATTCAAGCTGTGCTACAGCATGAACAAATGCATGCATCACATTTAAGGTTTTTTCTATGCATTATATTAACTGTCCACATGAGGCCAATGTTGATTGTAGAATCATTACGTGATGCACGGTATTTAACTGACCCGGAGTCCTTGTTTTTTGTTATATATGTACATTTAGATGTAAAATGTGAATAAACGAACAATCGATCACCAGTGCCAAAAATATCATATTACCATCACTTAGCAAACACTGATATCCAGAGTGACTTCTGAGAGCGGAGAAGATCACTGGTAGGAATACAAAAATGCATTTGATATCACCAAGATGGCACAGAGAGCCCGTTTATAGTCAAGTGCAAAGTTAGCCGAAACAATCCAACAATTAGCAACATAAACGAAACCAAGTGCTGCTGTACAGTTAACAGACAGGAAACATGACTGGGAAGCGCAGGCACGTGGATGGGAGCAGGTGTACAGAGGTAGCAGAATGGAGAGGTTGTGCTGGTGTGCATAGGGTCGGATGGTCTTTTGAATATATAACGGGGCTATCGCCTGTATTTTTGTATAGCGTTTGTATCATCGCATCATTTGGTTTTTGAAATCCTTCAGCTGACCGCGAAATGTAGACTTGCGTATGTTCGCGTTTGTTTGTTAAGTGGCCTGCACGCCATACTTGGATGGAGATGGGTGTTGGCGATTATTACGGCCCACCAGGGACTGTGCCCACTGTCACCTCACTAGAACTGTATCACTCGTTCTACAATTAAGCTGGGATAAGCTGATCCTGGCTCACTTTCCTGAAAGTACCTGGAGCTAGCAGTGGTGATTAAATGCAGATTTTATTCTCCTCTATCACTGCATTCATCATGCAAATTGTATCCTGCTGTGTCACTCGACTGTATTTTTAAACATGTTGTATATAGTCCCTTTTCCAGCTCTCAATGCATCGAGGAGATGGCTTCTTTGTGCCAAGATGTATGCAAGTTTGTTATGCTGATCTCTGCTGTAGTTTCTTTTAAGACGCACATAATACCGTATAGTGTTTACTCAGCTATACGGCAGATTATTTGACTTCTACAGTGAAACATATATCCAAATACATTTTCAAATAGGGCCAATTCAAAAGTGAATACATGGAGTGTTTGCCAGTACATTTTTTGTTTTATCATAGCTTTTCTTAATGAGAAACCTATATCACACCTGTTACATTCATACGAGCTAATTAAAATCAAAATGGGGCTTGTCATTTTGAAGTAATTTTTAGTCTATGTGCAACAGAATCAGGGTGTTACCAGTTACCAAAGGTTTCTAAATATGATTTGTGTAGAACTTGAAAGTCGATGAATATGGAACATTACTGTTGAACATACTTTTTAGTGTAATTCATAGTTTAAATCGTGTTTTTGATTGACACTGCAGTTTTTCTTGTTGCATCAATAGCTGCAAGTAAATTTTGTTTTATTTGCTTGTGGAGTTTAATGCTGATGTCACAATGTTAATTTTTTTAAATTATATGTCGTGGAATTATGTATAGCACTTGGTAAGTATAGGCCAGTTTCCCTGTAAAATACAGTTCACAGATATTAAATCATTGAAATCTTGTCATATCACATTGACAGCATTAGGTGTTCTTTAGACTAAGATGATGACTCAAAATTGTTTAGATTACTCGAAAAGAAACTAAAGAAAAAAAATAAACATCTTTAAAACACAATAAATTTCAGTCCTATCCTTCTATTGGAAAATGTTTGTTTCATATAAATAGTAAAAATTATTATATCAACAAGTATACATATGTTTGAACTTTTTACCAACAGTGATTTTAAAATAACACAATTTATTCAATATAATAAGAATTTCATATCCGCCCATACCAATCTCAAAAATTAGATCTCCATTTTCAATTTCAATATACGAGAAATCTACTTGTATGAAATAAAACCATTTGTTAGTTTGTCATCTCCATGTTGAGTGGTATCATCCATATAGACACACACACGCACACACAAGCACCAAGCGTTTATAATCAGGAATGTATTTTCATACGTGATGCTAGGTGACTCTGGGACTCTCTTATGATGGAAGCATTACACTTTGTGTTTCAGAGTAAGCTTTTCATGGAGGGGTTCCGCAGTCTGAAAGAGGGGGAATCCGTGGAGTTCACCTTTAAGAAGTCCTCCAAGGGCCTGGAGTCACTTCGGGTAACAGGCCCCGGGGGCGGACCCTGCGCCGGGAGTGAGAGGAGACCTAAAGGGAAGACCATGTTGCAAAAACGGAAACCAAAGGGAGACCGGTGAGTGTGTGCAGGCGTGTACTGAAAGCAAGGCAAGCTGTGTCTGGCTTCAGTTCAAGCACGTGTGTTAGAGGGTAGTGTAGAGTGGATTACAAACCCGTGCTTGATGCTCACACACACATAATACACAATTACTTAATGTAAATGAAGGCAGCGAATATTATTTGACTAGCCATGGTTGTAGATATTGGACCATATGGTACTGGTTAGTGATATGTACTTAAAGTTTAATATTAGCAGCTTGGCTAAAGAGAATAGGGTGTGGGGATGGGGGATGGGGCCAGGGGTAATTATTAGATGAATGTAAAATGTCTGCATATCCTCTGGGTGGATGGTATGGCTGGGTTTCCGCTGAGGCTGTCGCCATGCGAGGCAATGCTGGTTGCCATGGTATTATAGCAATATTGTGTGAGCAAGGCTTTACCCACTAAATTGCAGCTATTTTTGTGTCTGTTTGTAGGCAGAAATGTTCCAGCTTTTGGGTTTGCATTAGGTTCAGATGGGGAAGGGGGAAAGCACTGGAAAGCACTCTCACTGTCCTTGTAACAGTATTAGAAAATTGAAAAGAAATTCCAGAGAAGCGCTCGTATTATTACACAATGACGATATTCCATCCTGAAATTACTCAAATATCAGGTGTCATAAATAAATTGCACATTTATTTTTTGGGCTTCCTTTGTTTGACCAATGTTGCAAGAGCTGCTGGGATTAACACATATTAAGGTATAGGCAATTTATACATTTAGAAATGAAGAGCAGTTTGGTCACTTAGTGGTTGGTCTTTGTTAGACAGTAGCACAGAGAATGTGTGCCCTCATTGGTGTTACTAACTAAGCAGTCAGTGCATTGCTGATTGGCCTGTATTTTGAGCTTTGCAGAACTAAGTGGGTTGTAATCATCGTAATACGCATTTCAATGCCATAGTGTGTGGGAAATTGAAAAAAAATATGGTTTCAATGCTTTATAGCAACCTGGACTGGCAGTAGAGGAAGTATTACTATATACAGTGCCCTCCACTATTATTGGCACCCCTGGTAAAGATGAGTAAAAATGGTTATAAAAAATTTACCGTTTGGTGAATTAGCTTAATGTCCAATCTTTAATTAAAGTACGTTTATTATGGAGAGAAAAAAATCCCTCATCAAGAAATAATTATTTTTAACAAAACCACGTGTGCCACAATTATTGGCACCCCTGCATTTATATATAGAATAAAGTAATAATTTTCAATATTTGGTCACATATCCTTTGCATGCCATTACTTCCTGATGTCTGTGACCCAACAACATCAAAAGACTCAATCTTATTTTCTGGTACTCTTACAAATGGAATACATGGTTTGTCATCAAGGGTCTGAGGTATCAAACTAGCCTCAAACCATCACTCTGCTGCCAGGTATGCAGTAGATATGGATGGATCACTTTAAGGGTTGTTTCTCCTGACAAATTTTCCTATTGAACTCTATGAAAAAATAAGTCAGGAGAAGAAACCCTTCAAGTTATCCATCCATATCTACTGTATTTCTGGCAGCAGAGTGATGGTTTTAGGCTTGTTTGATACATCAGACCCTTGATGACTTACAGCCATTTAGCCAACCATGTGTTCCATACTGTCCCCGTGTAATTTACAGCTAAATCTAGTGTCACCCCCCCAATTCCCATAGAGATCCATTCAAATGCAGAGACGTTATAGTATCGCTTCTAAGAGTACCAGAAAATAAGATATCAAGAGTCTTTTGATGTTGTTGGGTCACAGGCTCAGGAAGTCATGGCATGCAAAGGATATGCGACCAAATGTTAAAAATTATTACTTTATTCTTTATATAAATGCAGGGGTGCCAATAATTGTAGCACATGTGGTTTTGTTAAAAATAATAATTTCTTGATGAGGATTTTTTTTCCCCATAATAAATTTACTTCAATTTAAGGTTGGAGACTAGACCCTGTGGCAAAGAATGTGAATGGGTGAATGGGATATAAAGATTACGTATTATCTCTCATCTAATGTGTTTTTTCTCTTCAGTGATACAATGCATAGTTATTCATATTTCATTTTTGTAGTCTGTTACTCAAACAATGTAACTTGACTTTGTTGTGGACTTTGTAAAGTTATTGTTGTGAGGAAACTGTTGGGGGGGGTGTTGGGGGAATCACACATTTGTTATGATGGCTATGATTTTATGATTTTGAAAAGGGGCTCATGTGATGAAATGTTGAGACCTCAATTTGTATGAATTACTTTTGTATTCTAGTATTGTACTAGATCTTATTATTCTCATCAAATAAGTATTGTTTTAAATTGATAATATATACGCCGTAACACATGGAAAAGCTTGAATTCTCTAGTTGATCAAATCTATTGAATAACATTCAAACTGGAATTTGATTTTTGTTTAAAATGATCCCTTTTCAAATCAGTGCAATCTAAAGAACTGAAAAGGTATAAAAAGAGGTTATAAAAATAAAAAAGGTTAATTACTGAGATATAGAAAACTGTTTACTTTATTTTCAAGCTCTTCCAACATGAATTAACATTTTTTTAGGTCCCTCTTTTTTGACCTCTGACCTTTGGTCTTTCAGGGTCACTGGCAGAAACACAGATAAAGCAAGTTCCAGGCACCAAAATGGCAACTCGGATTAGTTTGAATGTTTCAGAAACAAATAATCAGATTATTGAAAGCCCTGTCTCACAAATTACAAGCATTTGGATACCTGTATTTTAATAACTTTAATGTTTAATTTGTGTACACTATTGTCCATTTAAGGACATTTGTTTATTATTATTAGTATTATTTTTAAATGAACCTAAGACAGAATTCAAAATGGACTATTCAAGGTAGCGTACTTTATCTTGTTTATTTCCCAGCATTTAATCAATCTTTCCTTGTTTTTTGTTTGTATTTTTATTGTGAGAATTTTTATTTCATTTATGTAGCCTACAATATTTGTGTCATTTTTAAAGAGATGTGCTTAAATGTGCCAATGGGACTATTTTAGACTAATCACTATCAAAAAATAAAATTTGTAGAATACACACTCTGTAATTATACTGAGACGTAATAGTCAGTGATTGGTCTTATTAGCATTCAATGTATCGTGCATTGCAGTAGGGTTTTAGTTGCGGCGAAAAAGATCTTAACATCTTAACAAATCTGATGAGATTATCATTAATTCTCACAACATTAGAGAACATGAGAGAAAAGATCATGAAAAATGTTGTTTTTTCTTGATTGTTTCAAACATCAACATTGATTAATACTGCCCTCGGTTTTAACCTGGTCACTCATGTGGTTAATTGAATGAGTTTAAAGGATGATTTGAACTAAATGAAAGAATAATAAATTACTGCTAACACGTTAACAAGAATTCTATTACTCCACGTGTGACTTATTTGAACAGGCAAGCTTATAATGGCGATCATTAGCTTAGACAACGTAATTACTAATGTGCAGTGACAAACAGGAGACATGACATTTAGAAGTTACCGTAATGTATTTTATAATGAGTTTAATTTATATTTGTAATGCCAATCAAAATGTCTATGGCATAGTAGCCCAACATTTGACCATATGTGACTCTCCAATTTCCAATTCTGCTTCTCTTTAAAATTGCAATACAACAAAATTAAACCAAAAGCTGTGCTCTTTATGAGCAAAACCAACATTGTAGAGTCATGATGTTGGGTGGTTTTTAAATATTGATATTCTTGCTAGTTAATGTAGGGAGGTTAATGCAACGTTTTCGACGGAATCCATCTGTTGTTGTTTAAACCAATATTATAGTTAGGTTGTGTAATATTCCGTATTCTAGATGAGATTTGTTTTTTTAAAGTACTACGATAAAAAAAGATATTAATAGCTACTGACAATAAACGTACGACTGTGATAATGGCCACCCGAAAGGCATTGATGACGGCGTGGCCGCTGTTGGGGCACGCAGATGGTTTGTCTTTGAAGAGCAGAGGTTTTGCGCTTTAGCAGCTAATGAGTGGCAGTTTGTGGATGTGCATGGGGGAGGGGGAAGGGAACTGGGAAGCCTGGGCAGTGCTAGGTAGACGGCCCCAAGCGCAAGAACTGCAGCGAGCGCGAATGAAACCCGAATTCCAGTGCCCTTCCCCTCCCCCCCCTCCCCCTCGCGCGCTCTAATTGAAGATGCCACCGTGCGGGACCCCCTGCGAGCCTCACGCTCAGTCACGCGGAAGAGTTTGTTTCTTTTTAAATCAGCTGATAAACACCGAATCCTTTCCAACTGCCCTTCGTCGTGTTTTATTTGTGTATTCGCTTTCACAAAGAGAATAGTTTTACCTGTATGCACGTTGTGTTTATTAGACCTAAGGTGAACTGATAACATTCACATTGGCTATTTGCATATTTTCTGTATTCTTGGTATTTTATATTTATACTTAAGGCTAAATGAAGAGGCATGTAAATAATGCTATTCCCGCTGTATAATAGTTTATTTTGAACACACAAATACAAGAAAAATCTGTTTGAGGGTATCTCATTAAATCTGTAGCCTATGTGCGATATGTCCTAATGCATTTCTCTTCCTCTAAGCTGTATATCACGTGTCCTTCAAGGTAGTCTGAGGGCAGGGGTAGCTTGAGAGGGCAGTTCTTTCTGGAACCAGAGTTCAAATGATCTCTGATGTAGCCGAAGAATGACGTCTATTTCAACCCCATGAAGTTGTCCTGCATGAATCGGTAACTTGATTTGCTGCAGTGTGGTAAAGTAGAATTGTGAATGTTGCTAACAATATTGTAGGCCAATTAATTTTAATCTGTTTTCACATTATTTTTTGGAATGTTGGATTTGTGTACGAGGACCTGACCTGAAAACAAAGGACGTTGAACAAATAGACAAAAAGCCTAGGTAGGCATACAATAAATGCTGCTATAAAATCCTAATCGCTTTTAAGGTCAGTTTCTTTCAACGCGGCACCAGAAGCCTACTGAAACTGCCCAATATATGTTCATGCAAATCTCAAGAACAATCCGTTCCGACTTGTCCAATCAATAAACTGAAATGGCGTAGGGGTATTTACAAAGCGAAAATGTGTCATGGCAATACCCTTGTCATTTTTCTCATGGCTCGTTAGTCAACTCGACAGGCTATTGTCTTGGACAAAATGCATAATTAGGCTACCATTCAACAACCGCCACTGTACATTTTCTTCTGCTTCACATTTGGTCAAGCATAGGCTACTGTTAGAATCACCAAGGACGAACGACCACAGCGTGGCCGAATGTTGAAGACTATATTTAGACACAGAATAATGCTAAAATCTAACACCACATTCATTCGGTCATCATACACCACATTACAGGAAGTTCCTGGTAACTGAAGAGCCCCCAGTAGGATGGCCCTGGCCTTGCTGTGAGCAATGGGCGATCCTTTTTCCCCCCTTTTATGTTGTAGTAATATGTGGAGTAGCCTACCAAGGGGTTCTCTTTTGACCTTATATAAACATTGAAAGCTCAAAAACTAGTCAATTTTTATTTATTTTTTCTTTTAAAAAAAACAAAACAAAGAAAGCTGCCCAAAAACGTAATACAAAGCCAACGTCCATGACTCATTTGAATTGGTCACTTCAATTCTTTGTTTGCCAACATCCGTCGAGCACGGTATAGGCTAATGATATCGGCTATAAATGTTATGTAAACACCATTGTTGTCTAACGCCATGAGCTATGGATGATGTGTAGTCTATTTGTATTTGAAGTCGAGTGTTACATTATCTCTGGATGTTTTTGCAAGATGACTGTTTTTACTTAAATCATGGTGACATTTTGCTTGGAAAATGTCACCATTGGAAGGAAGGGTGAAAGTCGTTATCTGTACAGCTGCTCTAGTGGAAGTGTCTCGCGCCCTTTTCTGTTGCTGCCTGCAGTGCGCGGCCGCTTCCGCTCAATTGCGACTTCCCCAAGAGCGAGCGCGCGCGCAGCATAGGCTACACAGCAGCTGACAACGGGAGACCTTGGACATCGATTAGGCAATTGTAACTGCTAGGAAGATAATAAATGCAGCTCTCCTGTAATCTCGAACCGTCCTCCAGCTAAATAGCCCACTTCAAATGTAAAAGTGTTGCATATTAAATTTACCCGGAAATGGGATCAATGGTGTGTGTCTGTGGAGAAATGGAATTTTGAGGTCTCTGAGACTGGCTTTTGTGACACTGCTCAAGGTTCTTCATGATTTCAATAAAAATATTTGCCATATAGCCTAATGATGATTCTTATTAATTTAATTTTCATTTTAAATCCTCATGTTTCTTCAGTCTCTACTAGATGTTGCAATTCAAACATGTGAACCATAAATCTTAAGCTCGCCTGTAAATTCAGGTCTTTTTCTCACTGAGAGAGAAAAAGGAGTCAATTTGTAGCCAACTATGAGCATCACTTGGGTATTCGCGCATGGCAGGCCATCTGCAGTCCAATGGATTTATGCTGCCATCTAATGGTGAAAAAAAGCCTTTGCATGTCTTGTATGGAAGTGTTGATTCGAGGGAGCCAACCGCAAATGCGGTTGTTGAAAAAAAAGTTTAAGCCTATAACGAGAATATAAAGAATACAGAATATATAACAATACAAACCTTGAAAGTAAACACCCAGTTCCAAAATGAAGTGAATTTGCTGAAGTCAGGACAACCGGGTACTGGGGTTGAAGAATTCATGGGTTTCTCATTCTTTCTCGTGGGCTGAAAAATAGTTTTTTTCTGTATAGTGTCTGACAAAAAAGTACAATGAAAAACACATAACCAACATTTCAGAAGAAGAACTGAGGAAAAATATTGTATTAATAACACTGTAGAATCAGATGAATCATAGTAATTGCTCACAACATTGTTCAGTTCTTATAAATATATTATTTGTAAATAAGTTACATTTACATTTTTTTCAGATGCTACAACTGTGGCGGCCTGGACCACCATGCCAAGGAGTGCAACCTACCGCCACAGCCAAAGAAATGCCATTACTGCCAGAGTATCGCCCACATGGTGGCGCACTGCCCCCACAAGACTCTCACTCCTCCCCCACCCTCCACCAGCTCTCAGGGAAGACTAGGCACAGACCTGCAGGCCTCTACCTCCACCTCTGCCCCACCCCCTTACCCCCAAGAATCTGGGGATGGGCATGGACATTCATCACAGGAAGTCTCCCCGAACAGCAAGGCGTCTGGCTCTCCAGAAGATCCCGCACGGAAAGGGCCCTCGGTCCAGAAGAGGAAAAAGACCTGATCACCTGCCCCCCCCCCTCCAAAATATCATCTCACACCCATATGTCCCTACCAGGCACCCAGCATCTACCTCATACTCACACAAGTACAGGGTGACGATTCACCCCGTTATGTGCAGCTACAGCTCTCCGCTCCAACACAAAGAAGCCCGACACCCACTACTGTCTTAAAGACTGTGAATTTGCCTGAAAGAATCCAGGCAGTCACGGCAAAGCTTCCTCGAGGATTTAGACGCACAACAAGTTATTGTTCTTTTTTGTTTTTGCCTTTTTCTTTTTTGTCGTTTCTTTGTTTTTTTTTGTATTTGTTTTTAACGTGTACCTCATCGTGGATTCAGCCATGTCACCTTCGTTCCCGCCCGTTTTTCCATTCCAAACGATCCCGTTGATGATTACTCTACAAACGAGTTTGTTTCCATGCTCTCAGAAAAAAAAATGTATTATAATTTTTTAAAACCTACATTTTTTTTATACTTGTCATTTCAGGCCTTCCCTCTTTTGTAGGGCTAACCCAATCAGAAAGAAACCAAAGGATACTTTGTTTTTGGTACCTTCTGCATGTGTGGGGAGGACAAGCTAAAGAAGTGTAGGACATTCCTCCTGATTCCTCACAGAAAGCCCCTCCCAACACCGCGTGCCCTAATTGCGGCAATGCCTCTTCCCGGCTCAGATCCCCGCTCACATTCCCAGAAAACTCTCCCAGGTGACTCTGCTGAAATCCTGCACAGAAGAGCGCCATTCTTGCTGGGTTTCGTGAGAAATCTGTCAAACTTAAAAAACCCCAATGTTGAGGTTGGATGTTCGAACAATGTTTGAGCGTGTTTGTACTGGAAGCTCAAGTCTGATCCTGTTGCAAATACAAACACAGCGAGCAAGGGATTAAGACACCCCTCTTTCCCACAGAATCTTAAGACCCCATTCTCTCAGAATGGAAGTTTACACCTAGCTTGTGTTATCATAGTTAACCAGTAATTATCAGTGTAAAACAACTAATATTTGTGGTTAGTTTGATAGATTGAACTGCAAAAAGGAAAAAAAAATCCCATCTTTTTATTAATATAGGCACATGGGTGATTGGCTGTTAAGTAAAACTGTGTTGCAGTTGTAAATAATTAATTTAATTTCTGAATATACGTATATTAATATATCTTCAAAAGTAACTTTAATTTTTAAGCATATCAGATGTACCGATATTTACATTTCTGTATTAGAGGGAGCACGGTGTCATGTGCCAGAATTCCATTGTCAGTAAGCAAAGTTTTACCAATGCACATTTTACCTCAGTTTCAGCTGCTCACAGCTTATTTACCTCTTGTACATGCCTTAAGCACATCTTTACATTTTTCTTGGCTGTGTTATACCTTTACCTCAGTCTAACCTGGTTACAGCACATCTAGACCTGTTACAGCACATCTAGACCTGTCACCTCAATCCACCATACCTTCCTCTTCTCATTATATACCTAACTATACCACACATTTATCTCCTTTTTACTTGCCAACAGCACACCTTTGACCTGCTTGCCAGGAAAATGAAATGCTGCTGCTTGTGTTTTCAACAGTAAAGATTTGTGGAAATGAGGAATAACAAGGGTGTAGGTTCATGTAGGATGACACTTGAATTCTCTAAAGGTTTTCTCAAAAGCTTACCAATGATGTAAGTACTCTGCTCTGACGATATTGAATGTGAAACTTGCGTATCGAAAAGTGAGTCATCACAATATCAGAGGATGGGTCACTTTAAAAAAACAAAACAAAAAAAAACTGTGTGTTGACAAATCAAATGACTTTTCCTTATATTATAATGTGATTGAAAAGACGACCAATTATTTTTGGTATAAGACTTGCAGTTTTGAGATTCTATACCAAAGTTTATTGGCTTTGTTGAAGGAATGAAGTATATGACCAGTAGGTAGATGGTAATCCCTGTTACTCACAAAAACAGACAGAATGCAGAATGTTCAACACTGAGATTTTTGTAATGCAGCTGTTGAGTGTGTGCGCGTGTGTGCGCGCGTGTGCGCGTGTGTGTGTGTGTGTGTGTGTGTGCGCGTGTGTGTGTGTGTTTGTAAGCGTATTCAATCTGCAAGTGTACAACAAAATCACACAAATGACAGCACAAACCAAACACAATCCCTGACTGTGGCTTAGACATTTTTTTTATGATGTATTTTTACCCACAATGCATCTCAGGGTGAACTATTCTCAGGGAATTTACCAAAAAAAAGTGTACTTTTTTTCTTTTGGGAATTGTCTGCATACAGCTCTATGTACTCAAACAAAACATAGAATTTGTTTTTATCTATATATGTTTATGTACTGATATTAGTAACTACCTCTGAGTTATAGATAGTCATACATGATAATCAGATGACTTTTTAGTGTGTTATTTTCTATAAGATTAACTGTAGAGAGTGGTATTGTACCAAGCCTGCATGCCTGATTTCAGGGTCCCAGCTCCCCTGGTGTCTGTGTGGGTTTGAGAATTTTGATGACAATAATCTGTATTTTTTTTTTCTGTTTACAACAAAAGCCTACCTCATTTTTCTGTTCAGCTGTGTCCCAGCTAACCAGGCCCACAGGGGCTCATTGGTCCAGTCCGATGTGTTTATCATGAGTAGAGTCTCCTTTCAAACTGTCGTTTCCCCTGACAACGACGGCCCTCATCCTGTTGTTATTTAACGCTGATGCCTGTTGCCATGGCTACTCATTGAGGAGGAGGAGGAGAGGAGGGGGGCCTCAGGTCATCCAGGGCCACAGTCCAATGACGCTTTAAGATGTTTGATGATCTGCAGTCTCTTTAAATACCAAGGCTTGGGGTTAGTCGACTGCACCAGACCTGGGCTGTGTCCGAATCAGAGCCCTATCTACTGCGCCCTGTCTCCTGCGTACAGTGCACTGGCAGAAAAGTGTGCTGTTTAATGTGCGTGCGATGTGCAGTATGCAAAAAATATCTGCCGTACTATGTCGTATGTGTTGTAAGACGTCCCACCAGGGTTGCCATGTCCACGGTTTTACAGCTAAATTGGGCTACTTTCAGTCACGGGTAAAAATGAAAAGTCGCAAAGCACACACTTAAAAAGTAAAATTATGATTATTTAAAATACGTTGGTTTCGGTTAAAATATATATTTTGGGCTAGTTGAGTCGCCATTTGGCTGGAAAGTCTTGCAAGATCGGGCAACCCTGCACCCCACCCTTGTGCGGCGTCGTCGAGCGTCGTTTTTGTTGTATTTGAAGGAAAACGTCAGCAAAGCTGCGCCTCATTTTTTTTTTTCAAACTAAGCTTCACGTCATATTTATGCGACCAAAATATTTGTGTACTTCTTGAAAAGTGTGCTGCCGAATGTACTCGGCGAAACCCTGGAAGTGTATCATACGGGGGTTTAAAGTATACCATATTTAGAGAAAACTTTGCCTACTCAACGACTTTTTCACCCTGTCTACTAAACAAGCTTACCTAATAGTATGGAAGGGTGCTGATTCGGACACAGCCCTAGTGAAGTCCAGGAAGGGCTCGTGTGGTTTCAAAAATGAAAATAAAAAAGCAGGGAATGTACTTTTGGACTAGAGCATACGTCTCCTGCTCAAGCCAGCTTTGGTTTGTGTCTAATAACTGCAATAGGACCAGAAACATTTGTGTTTTTAAAGAGCCCTTGAGGCTTTTAATAAATAACAATGGTAATTCTCTTTGGTGTGGAAAGTGTGCACCCAAAGTGGTCAAAGTTCTCCAACAAACTGGCACAGTGAAAGGGTACTTTCACAGTGAAAGGTGACAAACGGTGAAGGCCCACATACAGTGAGCCAGATCACTTCATTCTGTTCGTTCCCTTGGCGGTGATGCCCGTTCAGAGATGACGGGGCCTGGTTTCCGACCGGACCAGCTCCAGACCACTATCCAAAACCACTGCGAGAGAATCTCTGACCTCACAGGCCTTGTTTGCATCTCATCATGCCTGGTCCTGTTACAGCTGTAGGCATGTCCTGTGGCGCCATTAGCATATGAGCAGTGTAGACTTATACGGAAAACTCCAGCCTTTAGCAGCAGCGTGCACAACCCTGTACCAGATTGGGTCCAGTCGACACCAAGACCGCTTTTCGCAAAGAGATTTCGCTCGCCGCCTTTTCAGCTGCGAGTGCAATCTCTTGCTCCTTTCGAAGTAAAATAGCAAAGGAGAAACCACCCCAACCATGTTTAAAATGAAGTATTGAAGACTGCATAACCAAGACACTAATGATCTACAGATCAGTTTAAGGATGACTTCACTTGACAGTTTATTTCTAGAGTATTGAGATTTCCATTGCAATGTCAGCCATTTAAAATTTTTTAGGAGGTTAAGATTGTTATTGAAACCCAGCGTGTGTACTCCATTAGTCCTCGCCAGGACTACGTCTTGTGACTCAGGCAAACTTTGGACTCGTTTTACACAGCCCAATCAGCAATGTTACCATGGTTATTAAATGTTTTACACCCGTTTTAGAGGCAGGCGCAACTGATTTTGTTTGATTAATGCACGCTTAATCAGCACAGGGGCCTCTTGTTGTTGACTTATGACAGTCGATTGGCTTGGTCAACCGCTGAACCTTGTGGTTAAATGGTTGCATCAACCAAATTCCTCCTGTTTTATAGGAACATGAGGCTAATACAATCAACCGTGACTGACCTAGTGTGGGAGGAGCCCACAGTCATGAACCAGTCGAATAAACAAGGGCCTCTATTAGATGGAAAATATGCATTTTGCTAAAGGTCAGGGTTATAGGAGGGTCCCACGTGCAACCCTGTCCATGTTTATTCGCATAGCCAGAAAATGCGACCATGTTCACGTGATACTTTGTGGACCAACCTGTGTTGAGCTCTATACACCAAGCTGTGCTGCTGTGGGGGTCTGCACATTTGAAGCTGCCCTCAGATTCCCCCCCCCCCCCCCCCCCGTTTATCCTGTCAATGGCCCCTCTTGAAGAAGGCCACTTTGATTTCACATCCAGCTAAAGATATCCTGACTAATTAAGACACCAGTATTTAATTATACCACTTGTTCTCGAGGCATTATTTAGTCAGGTCATTTCTGTTAATAGTAAAATGGCATATCTAGAGAACGTTTAAATTCTCATTAGGACACATTTCCTTTGATTTTGTGGAGACACAAACGGCCAGATTTTTTTAAATGGCAAAATTCCTCAATGCACGAACACTCAAATACTTCTATCACTTGTTTACATGAAAAACAACGAACAAACTGCTCTCCAGTGAATTAATATCTTTATTTACAATTCTTTAAATTAATATAACTACTGATTTAAAAAATTTTTCTCTTTCCTTTATTTGACAGAGGAACGCAGGGATACAGACTGAATCAAACCACCACTAGACGTGTGTACAAATGTAAAATAAGAGAAGGCCGCAATATCGCCAGGGCTACCTCATGGTTGTACCTGTTTATTTTTATTTTTGTGTGTAAATGTGAACAGCTTGAAAACCGCCGCTAATGTCATACGGCAGACCCTGTGCACTTATTGTGGCTGAGAATCAAACCCAGAGTCGGCGCCCGTTAAAAAAACAGCGGGCCTCTCCCATGTGTAAACGTACCTCGTTAGTCACGTGAGCTGTTACATGTCCTGTCTCAAGCGTTCAGAAACTGTCATGTGATGTATGTTTGGGACCAATGTGAAGTGTTGGGGATCATTGAATTCCGCCTTGAACTCGCATTGGAATAAAGCACTGATTGCTTTTTAAAAAAAATAAAATAAATAAAAAAATGATTTGCATATCACATATTTTATAACCTCAATGTAAGTGTATGGCCTTTTGTTTCTGTGAATCATGGATTTTATGAGGTCTTAAGAAGTTTTACTTGATTGAAATTAAACCTATTATATTGGCAGTAACTCTGTGTCTGGATAGTTTTTATGTCCCGTAAGAATTTGTCCAGTCTACAACAACAACTGCATTAAAGGTATAGTTCACTTTCTGGAGATGTTATTTATTTTTTTAAATACATTTTTGTGTAAATGTTTGATTCACGAAGACTTTTGACATGCATAAGTTTCTACAATCTTCTGGCTTTACAATGGGTAGTATAGGGGTTTAAAACAAGAAAAACACTTCAAGTAACTCCAGTCAAAAACTGAATTATTTTACAAACAAAGTGAACTATCCCTTTAACAACTGGCCAGCCAATTGGAGTCCTCTCTGGGAGAAAAGCCCTCTGGGTGTTTTGTATAGCAACACACAACCAGCAGGATTGTTTTTCAGGCTTCAGGAATGGGTGGTCATGAGTGGTTACGTCATAGATAACAGGCCCAGCCATAACACATCACAAAGCTTAGCTTCTCCATAAATACTTATCAGTGTCAAAGCATTCATAATCATAAAACACACTTTCAAGATCCAGTCATTTGTAGAATATAAATGGCTTGCTTAGACTTGCTTAGACAGTCTTGCAATAGATGGCACTGCGAGTAAATTAATAACAGAAAATCAATTGGCATCTGATTTATTTTTCACATTTCTTTCATTGTATGCACTCAGGTTATACTACATTGTAGTGTCTTAACCATCAACTGTAGTGAAAAGGTGATTTCAAACATCTGTATTCTGTGCCCCTACCCCCCAATTTGCTAAATTTCTATGACATCAAAAACAAGCTTGCAGTTAAACTGCCATGTTTTAAGGCACCATTCAACAAAGTGTAAATAAAGAAAAGTCAATGCCATTATATGATTATATGAGGAAAGCATGTGTAGGCTAGTATTCAAACAACATCAAGTGAAGAAACATATTAAAGTGTGCATGATGTGCAACTCAAAAGAAAGACAACTTTGCTATTTTTACTTATTTATCCTTCAGTCAACCTTGCATGCCAGACATCACATCCAAGCCCAAGGGTTTTTCATCGGTGAACCCGCTGTGAATGGGATCAAGGCTCTTGTGTTTCTGACATGGTGTACGAATCGGTAAGTTGTTTTGACTAAAAGCAACTGCCAAATAATGACATTTTAAATTGTAAATTGATGAGAAGAAAACATCCTGCGCTGCGAACAACCAAGAACACGTTTGTTTTGAGAATGAAACCAAGAACGACTAAAACCACGGGACCACAAATGCAGATCACTAGTGGCCAGATCATCTGTCGAAACGTCTACTTCAGTCCACCCATCGTTTCCTGTTTCCGTTAGTGTGCGTTCGCGGAGGTTTGCGATGCTTATTCGCTAATTTGCGTGACTCCGTTCGCCAAGTCGCCAAAAACTGAATAAACATTGTAAACGTGTATAAATTCACACTAATGGAAAGAGGAACTGAAGCAAACTTACATTCATTTTATTATGCGTAATATTATGCATCATACCCAACGCATCATTGCCTGCATTGTAAAAGAAAAGAAAACAGGCTTATTATTTCAAGGCATCAGCAGCTGCAAGATTCCACTTTGCCCCATCAAAGACATCTGGAAACTCTTGGTGGTTGTTTTGTGGACAATTAGATGATTGTTTTTAGGTCTTCAGTGTAATTTTGCTTTGACATTCTAATGGAGATGTAGATAATCATTAATCTTTTATATCCTATCAGGTTGGTACATATCGCAAAACCAGTTACATTTAAAAGTGCAATGAAGTTTGTTCCTCATAAATGTGTTCTCTGCGCTCTTTTGTTGAAATGTTTAATGCAGATAAATTGTATTCATGTTCTCGTGAGAACCCTGGTGTCTGCGTTGACATATTGTCCCCAATACAATCACACTAATACTATATTAAAGGAAAATTTCACAACAAAAAATTTGTTTTATTGCCTGTAGTGCAGATGACAATTGTGTTTATTATGGAAAGTATATCTCGGTATTGACGCTCATGGTGAATTGTACCTACTGTATATGTCAAAATCAATCATATATACTGTACATGTGCAGGTCTTTGTCCTCCGTTAATCAGCAAGTCGCTGCGTGAATGTGATATTTCTGTTTTTTAAACTTTACCTTGAAATACATTTTCACATTTCCCTTGCCTACAATTTCTTTGGGATGTTTGTGAAACGCTCGATGGGAATTGTATTGCAATGCCGAGTCGGAAGACTGGTTTTGCAGAATACAACAGAATTGTAAAAACATGTGCCTTAAAGTTTATAAGAATGAATCAAGATACATTTAGTATACATTACTACCACAATAAATACAAGTAACAACATATACATTTAATTAAATGGAGTGAAATTTTTCCTTTAATATGAATATTATGTGAATACACAATACCATAATATTGTGTGTAATAGATAACTGTAATAAGCTTTCTTACATACTAAGAAAATGCAGCTACTAATAGTTTCAGAAACCAGAAGCAGGTAAGTTCACTGTAACCCCTAGTAGCAAGAATGTATTTATGAACCTATTTTTAAAGGTGAAACAATTTTTTCACAATATTACCGTTTTATTTTATTTTAATTTTTTTTCCACCATTAACTACGGTGTTGTCTTTACCTAATCATCACTAAATGTTTTACCTTTAAATGTTTTACCTAATGCCAAGCGGGGGATGTCCCATCCATTTCAATGAAAAATTTTGTTTAGCATTGTGGTTATTCACATCAGTTCAACATTACATTACTTTGATCATAATATAAATGTCTGCTTGTGTCTGTGAAGGGGGGTGGGGGTATTGACTGAAGGGGAATGCAAACCTAAACCAACAATAGTGAATATAGTGAATATAAAAAGTGAATATCATTCATCATTTCCCCAGAACAGAAATGTACCTTTAAGTGTGAAAATATTTCTCCCCCATCTTGATTTTCCAATCTGGGGAGTGGACATATCTGGTGAGCTGGCAGGTTCAGGATTGGGTGGAAGGGTTGTAGAGGTACCCCTCCTTCCAGGATTGTGTTAGGGGTAACCCGATGCTCCTGGATTGTGTCGGTGATTTTTAGACCTTTTCCAGGTCTTCTGTGGACATCTTGGGGGCGGGACGGATACTGGTCAGGGAGTCAGGCTCAAAGACGTCGTCTTCCATGGTTTCCTCAATGGGCTTCATCTTCATTGCCCTAGTCGCAGGGGATTTTTCTGAAAAAAATAACCGCAAAGATCATCAGCTCCAGAAAGGGAGACATGTACACAGCTATAAAAACACTCTTAATACAAAGAAGTTTGAGCCAGTCAAAGATTTACATGTTAGTGTATTGAGTAGAAACTGACCGTTGGTGGTGTGACAGCTTGTTTGAGGAAAAACCTATTTTGGCTCAAACTACTTTGTGTTAGAAGTGTCATTTCCATCTCTGGTGCTGAATACATTACCATACATTTTGGAATCTACAAGCATGACAATATGGTTGTATGTTAAAAATCCCAGACGGGGCATCACTGTGTTCCATTGGAAAAGGAAACAGAAAAGATAAAACTCTGGAACTCCACTGGTCTGACCTTTTCTTCCACATTATATTTCACAGGAAGAAACCTGAGTTTCCTATGTAAATATTTCTAGCGTAAAAGTGCTCATAACATAGCTGACACACTACGACAGACATTCTCACAACATAATACAGTCAATGCACAGAACATGGTACACGTGCTCACAACACGGAGAAAGTACCATTATGGCCAACATGCTCACAACATGGCCGACGCACTGCAAGGCTGACACACACAACATGGCCGACATTCTCACCACATGGGTGACACACAACATGGCTGCCACGTTTAAACATGACAAACAGTAAAATAACCAGCGTAGAATTTTTGGCCCAGCAAATACACAACATGTTCGTCATGGTCACAACGAAGCTCACACTTAGAATATGACCAAAACACAGCACAATGTTCACAAAGGGCTAAGCTTTCACAATAGTCAGATTTTAAAAAATGTCACCCAGTTCATGAATTAGTGCAGCCTGGCTGAGATTGTTCAGAAAAGAACACATTCGGCATGATTATGCTATCCTTCTTAGCATCCTAGATCATTGCACAATGCCTGAATGTAAAAATAACACTTCTATAAATAGTATATTCAAATTGCTGTTACACTATTTTGTAGGCTAGAGTTTTTATATTTAAATTATGTAACTGTGGCCCACATAGCCTTTAGCAGGGCAAAATGCTGACCCAGGGTCACATTTTGGTAATCAACCCCTGATTTAAGGCAAACAAGAGGCAAGGTCCCTGTTTTATCTGATACGGTATGACTTTCAAGATTTCAGGACAGGATCAAATACTGATCTGCGTTGTGATAACTGAGCCCCATTGAACATCAAGTTAGCGGGGTATTGCACCAGCAGGCAGGTTAGCCAGAGACTGAACTCGCACTTAGGTTATAATGGCACAGTGAAAGCAGGGGGGTGGAAGCTGGGTTTATTTGGTGTTTTATCCAAGGGGTTGGCTGGTTGGTGGTTTTAATGTCAAACTTCAACTGTGAGTTTTAGAAGGAAGAGGAAAGGGAGGGGTAAGAGAGGAGGAGAACAGTCTTACGATTCCTCCCCTCTGTCAGGGGACCTGCTGATAGGCCTGGCCACACACAGTGGGCTGAATCACTGCTGGAGGGGGACAGAAGGGGAGGGGACAGGTGTGGGAGGAAACAACGTCAGCAAAAACGTCAGCACAACGTTGCGGGCGTCAGAAGAAGAAAACCTCAGTAGAATGTGAAGAACACAGTTTAGTGCCCGTTAGGGGAGGAGGAGGAGGAGGAGGAGGAGGAAGGCCGTGGAAGGCACACTTCTCACCAATCACTGCTGACCAGAGGCAATGGGATTACCTATGGATAAAGATACCCTGCAGCACTTCATTGTATTGAGGCTAAACAGACAGAGAGCAAGTAGCCAGCAGAAGCACTGCAGGTATTAGTCAAAGCAGTAGTGTGGAGCAGTGGTTATGAGCAACACTGTGGGGTGGTTATCAGCCTGCAGTATGGAACAGTGATCAGTGTGGAGCAGTGGTCAGGCAGGCAGTAAGAGAAGAGATTAATATACGCTGGGGCTCTGAACATAAATGTCTTGGGTTCAGAATATGGGTGCCCGTGATCTTTACCTCAATCACTCTATGCGGGCTACAACTGTCAGCATTGTTAGTTACCACATCTAAGGAGCATCCTCCATTTATATTTGTGATGAACAAGCTTTTTTACACTTGCCATAATCTGTCTTACTGGAAAAGAAGAGGAACCAGAAAACACCAAACAACCCATATTTCCAGGTCCACACCACACACAATAGCATGGAGGAGTTGCAGTGAGACAACAAGGGTTAAAGCGGAATCAGGCAGTCCAATGACTAGGACCAATCACAATGTTGCACAGTGACACTACAACCAGTGAAAGTAAGAAAATCAGGACCACTGATTCTAACTGGACTACCCAAATGGCCAGTTCCATTTCTCTAGACTTGTCTTACCATTGAAGCTGAAACATTACAGTTTGATTTCATCATATGAAATGTCATGGTGGGAGTTGTGGCCAAGAACACTACTGATGCTAATTGATGTTCAGGCACTTGGACTAACATTTTCATAAATTTTCACAAACAGCAACATAGCAGGAGGAACTCAGGCTTTTGGGTGGCTCCTCTTGTTAAGGCTCTGTTCTAGTGGATGGATGGGCCCCACAGGCTGGTATTGAATCCAGGTCTTTTCTTGTCTTGACAGGCTTTGCTGAAAATCGGAGATAACGGATGTGGCCTGAGATTCCCGCATCCGGTTCCGCTTCCCCAATTTCCGCCTCCTCTATGTTGCTCTATTTACATTAATTCCCCGGTGAAACAAAAAAACAAAGACAGTTTTACAAAAAAAAAAGTATTTATCTGGGCAGATATTTTAAGAAGTAATTAAATCATCCTCATTCACAAAATTCCGTCTTTGAAGCCAATACAGTGCTTTTGCATAAAAAATCTCATTGCCAAAAAAGACATTCTCGCCTGCAACACTTTCCTTTTGCCAAACACCTGCTTTCCTACAATTGGTCGATTGAAGCAGCTGACCAAAGAGCACCGCCCCCGAGTTGTTGCAAACGTATCTCCATTTTTCGAGTGATTGTTTTCCAAGCTTTCCTCTTTTTGGAAAAAAAGCTGAGCTCGCGAGGTTAGGTCTTTTCAGTGACAACTCTGACCAGCAGCCCCGGGACAATGCTCAATTGACTCTAGCGCCCCCCAGTGGCGACAGAGAGACAACAGCTTACTGTGCACTAGCGACCCCTGCTGGGCGATCGGTGCCCACAAGTTTTTCTGTGCAGCTGCACATGAACCGTCTTCCTCTGATTTGTGTCTGTTCGAGTCCGACCTGCGATCTGCAGCGTGATAACTGTAAGGTGTTGATGTGTGAGACCCAAGGGGTTAAAAAAGGAAAAGTTATTACCAATGACACAACGCACCCACTATATAACCAACATAGGGTGGCAGTGTAGTATAATGGGTAAGGAACTGGACTTGTAACCGAAAGGTTGCAGGTTTGATTCCCAGGTAGCGTTGTACCCTTGAGCAAGGTACTTAACCTGAATTGCTTCAGTATATATCCAGCTGTAAGAATGGATACATGTAATAAGATGTAATAAGAAGTTGTGTAAGTCGCCCTGGATAAGAGCGTCTGCTAAATGCCTGTAATGTAATGTAACATCACCTAATGCTGTCAGGATGAAGGTACAGTGTACCATTGTTAAGAACCAACCGGGCTCGTAGATCATTTGTCCCTTCAAGCATAGCACCTTTGAACAAACTGTGTTAACATCCGAGTCCTGTGTGCAAATTTCTTTGCAATGTGTGTACTAGTTTACATTTATGATTATGTAGTTTATATTTCCTTTCAAACTAATGATTGATGAGTGTCATGTTGTTTATGTTAAGTTCTCTGATGGCTGTATGATGCAAAATAATGTCCTGACGGACAAATAAAGAAATCTATCCAAGAAGTGGCGGCTGACGTTACGCGCTTCAGAGAGCACACACTAGTCTGTGCTCTCCCAAATCAACAACGGAGGTCGCAACGAGCGCCGCAGAGTGGGCTCGATTGAGCATTCCACATCGGGGAGAAAAAGAGGAAAAGGCATTGGAAAAGAGGGAGGGGGGAAAAAATCCTGTTACCCAGAAACCTCCTAGAGTAGAGAAGTAGAGAGGGTGGAAGGAACGAAGCATACGGTTCCCATAGAGAATACTTGGCAGGACCAATAAGGATCTGCGTTAACTTATGACCGGAGTGAGCAACCAGTGTGTGAGGTGTTAGGGGGTGCCAGCTCCTGGGGACTTGGAGAGGAGGGACTTACGAAGCGAGGACCCGGTAGAGCTTCCTCGCTGGAACTGGTTGAGGATGTCGTCCGTGTCACTGGTGCTGGCCATGCTGTTCCTCATCTGCATCATGGACAGCTGAGAGCACAGGCTGGGCTGCCGGTCCATCTTCTTCACTGCCTGCCATGCAGATACCCCATCGTCATCCTCACCGTCTCAATGGCAATGAGGCTCATTATTAACCCGTTGTTTACTGACCGTCTCACTAGATACAGTGGAAAGTCATTTGGAAGTCATCATTTTCCTCTGGGGGGTTTACTGGGGTGTGTAGCAGCCATTAAGACAGGTGGTTTTCACAGATTACACTAGAACAGGAGTACTTAAGTAACTTAATGCACCCTAACCTCACTATGACTTCACACCATATACAGTGAGCACCATAATTCATTACTTTATTCTACATTATGTTAAACTGTCCAATATTTTTTGATGCCCGGAAATGGAAGGGAGGGGGGGGGGAGACTACGTACAAAAGGTTCTATAATATCTAAACGGTTAATCCGATACGGATGAAAATACCCTCAAATTAAAGCTGACAGTCTGCACTTCAACCTCATTGGCATTGTACACTTTCAAAGTGCTGGAGTACAGAACCAGTCCAATAAATTATGGTGCTCACTGTAAGTGAAATGACAATTTAGCCTTTTGTTACATACAGTAGTTGGAAGTTATTTATTTATCCAAAATTCTCATTGTAGTTTCCATGTGATGCTGATTTCAGGAGATCTGTGGTAAGAGGTTCGGGTAAGAGGTCACTTTGAGTCTCATTTGTAAAAAGAAAATTTAATTACATTTTTTTTTTTTTAAGTTTAAAAATCACCTTGTCACTCAGAGTGGGGTCGTTGAGGCAGTACAGCTTGTTAGTGATGTCTTTGCCGATGAGGTATCTGAAGACTTCGTTCAGAAAGGAATCGGACTCCAGGAAGTACGTCAGTCTCTCTCTGGACCAGCACAGGAACTTGCAGTTATCCTCAGCAGTGATGGTTACCTGGCGACAAGGAATCGTATGTCAAAACGGTGACAAAAACATGAGATCATAAGGTGGTCAGACCTCTAGTATGACAGGAGTGGCAGCGTTACTGCGAGTGCTTCACCTTTATTAGACTGAATGAGCTGGCTCCACCAACACAATGAGAACATTAGAAACAGGATAGGAAACACAATACCCATGACAGTGTGGTAAATATACCTGGAACTGCGGTATCGGACACCTGGCATAATTTGTTACATTTCCCTGGACCCGAGGCATTGGATACCAGGCGTAATGTGGTACATTTAGATGGAATTGAAGTACCGAAACCCTGACACAATGTGGTATTTTACCTGGAATTGAGGTATTGGTTACTTGGCATAGTGTGCTAATTGTAGACTACTTGAAATTGAGGAATGTTGTGCCTAAGGCAATGTGGCATTATCTGGAACAAAGATGTAAGCTATCAGGTGATTTTACCTGGAACTTCTCACCCCTGTTCATCTGAGTAGATCTGAACTCGGGAGAGTCGATGAAGGCGTTGGGGTAGATGTTGTGGAGGAAATGACCGCGATAAGACACCTTCATTCTGTCAGAGCCAAAGACGGGGCCATGGTTAAAACACTGTCCGTCTTGTGTGCGTGGAGCTGAGCAACAATTGGGATTGGAATATACAAAATATCAAACTAATTTTTCAAACAAAAATATCTGAAATAATCTGCTCACATTGTTCTAAAACAAAACAACAGTCACAGTGATATCAAAGAAATAGCACCCCACATACCAGCAATTACCCAGAGTGCCATGCAATCCAATCATACCTGCTCCACTTAGCATATAAAGCCATGATACTCTGGACAGGAAACTCATTGTGGGTGCACAGATAGAGAACTGAACCCTTTGCATTGTGTGTACATAGGAGATGAGAATCCCACTATTTAACCTGCGCTGCAAATGTGTGCAGACGCGTGTGCTACCCAACATGCAGACATTCTGGTTGGCCGATGCCATCACACGCCGCCAGCTGATTGGATGCTGAGAGGGAACAGTGGGCGGGGCTCAACATACTTTCCCTTCAGAAGGATGCTTAGGCGCTCGTCCACCGAGGTCTTGTCCTCGGCCGCGTACAGCTGTCCCTTCTTCAGCGTCTGTATAGTGCAGAACTGCCCGGTCAGACGCTGGAACATGTCCTCCCGCACATGCAGAGGCTCAAACATCCGCTTGTACATCGACTTCAGCTCCCTGTCAATCTTAATCTGGAATAGAGACAAACAAGAATTCAGTCCTGGCGATTTAGTCCGGAACAGAGACAAGAACAGACTTCCGTATCTAGAAAAGGTTATTTCATAATTACGATGGTGCACAACAGACAATATTTCTTTGCCCTGTAGGTCTCAAATGTAAAATGTATTAAATATGGATAGATACAATAATTGTAAATGTACATTTTTCTGATGAACTCCTCCACATGGTGTTAGTTAAAGGATTAAGTTTCTGTAGCATGGGTGGGACTGTGTGGGCTCACCGGTCTCCTTTTGTACAACAGGTAGAAAAAGTGCATGAAGTTTATGATGAGGAAAACCACATTCCAGATCATGATGTCCAGTGCGCATCTATACAACGTCGCCCAGGCGATGAACAGGGAGCATCCTGCAGGGACCGGAGCAGGAAGTTGAGTATTCCAGTTAAAATAGCCCTGTGTCACATGACAAGTGAACCAGAACTATGGCTTTTTGGGAATTATCCCTGGACGGCCAAGGACTCATTGCTACCGGCACAAACATCGCTCACACTGCCCTCGTGTGGCCACAAACATATTATACCAAAAAAACAATGACTGCATCGAGTAAGAAAAAACAAAAAAGAAGAGGGTAAAGAATGTGCCACAAAACTAAGACAAGAAGGGGGGTAGGAGAGAGTGATGCAATTAATAATGAACGAACAAACGGCAGCACGGTTTATTTACATGCCATTGGTATTTTTTCCCCTTGTTCCAATTGCTATTTCAGAAAATGCTGTGTCGGGTCATGGCAAGCCAATAAAATAAATTTTGGGGGGGGGGGGGTTCACACCTATTAAACAACACTTTTGTGGTTCATTTACATAACTGCAGTCCTGCAAAGTAAAAGCCGCAAATGTGTTTTCTTTTTAAAATGTGTTAATTGATTCAGGTTTTTTTGTTTGTTTTAATATTACAGCAAAAAATGCACCACTTTTAGGTAAACTCAGCAATCTCAGTTTCCATGGTGTTCTTATGATGAAGCCCTCCCGCACTCCTTGCTCACCAGTCATGAACATGACACGCAGCAGGATCATGTGGAGCCCCAGGGTGGTGGGGATGACCAGGCCCAGAGCCAAGAAGAAGTTCCCCAGGTGGAAGAGCAGGTGGTGCGCCTCCTCCCACACCTCACAGGAAGTGACGTTTTGCTTTGCCTCCGGGCCGTGGGTCGCATTCATGTCCAGGGACGCCATCATCGTCATGTAAAACGTGGTTGTGACATCTGTGGGTGTCGCCATCCTACAGCCAGTTACATGAAATTACCTTATGTGAAAAATGGTTTGTGGATGCTCTTAAAAAGAGAGAGAGAGAGAGCGAGAGAGAGAGAGAGTGAGAGAGAGAGAGTGTGTGTGTGTATTACAAAGATTCTTAAAAAGGAGCAAATTTATACTATGTCCTATGGTGCCATCTTTTACCTGAAAGGCAACAACCATTAACTTTATGTCATGCAGTCAATACCATTTACTCTCATTTTTAGATACTTTTCCCCAACATATGGCATCATGAACTGATTTATGGCCCCCATCTTTAAAATAAATGATAAATTATATATTAAATTCATGATAATAATGCAGAATTATTTAGTTAGTCGGACCAGCGTGCATCGTATGGTCTCTTTTTTTTTTTTACAGAACAGAAAATAAATAATTGTCACTCCTGAAGCAGTGCTGTTAGACCTGGGCCCTGGCAGTAAATATAAAGCTCAAAATTACAGACTAATACATATGGAACATTATACACTTCCTGGCCAAAAAAAAGGTTGCACACTCTAATATTTTGTTGGACCGCCTTTAGCTTTGATTACGGTGCGTATTCGTCGTGGCATTGTTTCGACAACCTTCGGCAACGTCACATTTATTTCCGTCCAGAGTTGCGTTAATTTTTGGCCAAGATCTTGTATTAATGATGGGAGAGTCGAACCACTCCGTAAAGCCTTCTCCAGCACATTCCAAAGATTTTCAATGAGGTTAAGGTCAGAACTTTTGTGGCCAATTCATGTGTGAAAATTATTCCTCATGCTCCCTGAACCACTCTTTCACAATTTGAGCCTGATGAATATTGGCATTGTCGTCCTGTAATATGCCCATTGATGGGATAACCTGGTCATTTAGTACATTCAGGTACTCAGCTGACTTCAATTTATTGCTGCATAGCGTTGCTGAGCCTGGACCTGACCAATTGAAGCAACCCAAGATCATAACACTGCCTCCAGAGGCTTGTACAGTAGGCACTATGCATGACGGGTGCAACAGCAAAAAAAAATTTGGCTGGGCAGTGTATTATAGTATATTTCAGATAAGGGATAAAAACAAATATAAATTCAGAAAATACCTTTATCACAAGCCTTCACCCGGGCACTGAATGGACAAAAAATAAAAAAGAAGATACTCAGGGCATTTATTAAGCAATTGATAAAATTCTAATACACATTTACTTTTCATTCTCATCCTTGTAAACCCTTATCAAGATAATCCCAGTGGTGTGGCGGCACAGTGTATAATTCAGGCAAACAGATTGCAGGAGACATGTCTCTCCTTCTAAAAGGACAACACACGTTGGCATGCCAGCACACAAATAGCAAAAAGGCTGTGACAATATACAGGCTCAGAAAGTGGACTCGAGCACGGAGGCTGACTGCTGAAGCAGACCTGGCTGCTGAGAGAGGACAGGCTGTGCTCACACTAGAGATAGGGCGAGAGCAATGATAGGGAGTGAGAGAGATGGGGTGTGCAGAAACATGGTGACACAGGCAGTGTGAGAAGGGAAGGGGGGGGTGGGGGGGGGTGGGGAACTCTGGTCAAAAGAGAGACGGTAAAGGTGGAGAACTTTGCAAAAGAAATGGGGGGTTCATCTAAATGAATAACAAAGAAGGAATGAAAGATAATTCAATAAAATAAAACGCATCATTGTAATTTACTTTACAATTTTATGTTGTAAATGTGTACAACAAAGAAAATAATCAGTGACACATGCTTCTACATGTCACATCTTTTCTGTTCTCTTATGAGTTGGTAAAAGTCTAATTTAATCTATGGTGTTAAAAAAAAAAAAAACTTGGTCAGTCTTAAGGTGACATACAAGGTTATAAACATGGTCAAACTTCAAGAAAGTTCATTAGATCGAATTCTGGCAACCCTATAACGAATTCAAGACAAATATTCTTATATAAGTTATATCATTATTTTTAATTTTTTAGAAGCTAGTTTGCTTACATGTTTATTGATTTGTAACATGTACATAACTACTGGTCTTCTGCGTGGCCCTCCTTTTTTTTAAACATTTTTTTTTTTGCCTGTGTTTTTTCAATAAGTAACGTTATAAAACCTCATTATGACCCAACAAGCAGGTCTGCCTTTAAAATAGTCTGCTCATAGCCTATCCTTATTATAGCCTATCTTTATTTGTAAAAAATGCTTAGCCTGCTGTAGGCTATATCAATTAAGGTCGTGCAAAATCTAACCAGTTCAGTTAACGTTACGCCAAATAAGCATACGATTTAAAGTTACAGAATTTAATGCTAGGCGTAAAACAGCCTACAATTGGATGCACAAGTGATGGTTTAAACAGTTAAGAATAACGCGCCATGCTAGTTTCTGATATTTTCTCATCGGTAAAGATCATCAAAGAACTAGCTTCCTTGCGGCAATGTGTTGACTGTTATCAACGGAGGACGGCCATCTAAGTCGTGTCGGTGTGAACTCACACAGCATACAAACAGGCTAATAATTTTATTTTTACAGCTAGGCCATAGAGGCATAACCTATGGAAATGTTACTATTATTAAAATGCCACCATGTAGCCTTAAATGCCACCGATAATGTAAACAACATGACCATTACAACGTACATGTTAACGCCTATCAATAGTTTCAGAAGCAAAAACATGAATAAAATACACCACTCACTATTACTGACTTTAAAAAGAACGGCAAACCTGAATCGGATTTATCAAAAGATGTAAATAGTCACAACAAATGTTAACTTCAGTTCTGAACGACCGTAGCCTAATATCCTGTACAGTGTCTCGCTTTTCCATGAAAGTAGGCTACTCATCTAGGCTGTGTCAACTCGTGGTTGAAAAACGAAAAAAACAAATAGGGTAGCAGAATTAACGAGGAAACCGGCTAGGCTATTTCGACTTCTCTAATAGCGGAGACAGGAGATATTCGGTGTTAAAATTCGGCTCTTCAAATAATCATTTCCACACAATCTTGCAAAATAATAGGCTACCTTTCAACTTACCTTTCAAACTTAACGGAATGACCCAAATAGAATATGTATACAAAGGCCAAACAATATTAAACAAAGTAGGCTACTGGCTAAAATAAAGGAGCTATAAATGTAAATCCGTGAGAGTTGGGGGCTGTTCAACGTGAGACGCGCATTCCAGCGAGCTGACAGGCATCGACTAAAATGGGCAAGAAGCGAGAGAACAGCCGTCAACACCCCCGTTGCGCCGCATATGCAGAGTACACGTCCCACCAGGGGGCGACAAAAGAATGGTTTTAGTTTTCAGGGTATCATTAGCCTACATTTCGACATAGAAAAAATCATTTATATCCAGAGACAGTTTGTAAGAAGAAAACGCTCGCACGTCTCAATTACATGTATAAGACAATTTTATTCACATCAATTCACGGTAAACATATAAAATCAATCAATAAAAATCAAATAGCGTTAAAAAAGACAATACATTCTGAGTTCAAATAAGTCAGCAATTCCATGAATTCAGGAACATATTACTCAAATAAATAGAGTACGGTACGCTATAGCTAAATCAATGCTACCTAGGATCTGGTTAGCTGGGGCACAGCGAAACTATGCTCTGTAAACTAGTAAATAGCTGCACTTAAACCCCGCTTATGTTTTAATCAGTCAAACGTCTGATATTACGACACTGAAAGTCCACTCTTTTGAGGTAAAAAAAAATACATCAGTTGGTGTCCTGAATTAATGTTGGTAATTATATGTATGCAATAGCCTAGGCCTAACTTGTCAAGGAACAATTACTTCAATGATTCCTTTACACGAGAACCACATTTAACCATCGTGTTTTGACAGAAATGCATGTTTTCACCTATAGCCTATTAAAACATGTGTTGGTGCATCTGCTGTAAAACAAACAAACAAAAAAGGTTTCCGGAAGATTATCTTACAAGGTGAAGCCATGGAGTCACATCTGTATACACACAGTCTAAATGTCTGCAAGCTGATAAAGAAAATAACAACATGGATTGCTCATTTTCGTCTCCGGTATCTGGTAAAACGTTCAATCCAGCGCACGTGCAGGTGCGCGCGTCCTGAAATCAGCACCACGGACAGCACCAAACAATGAAGGTAGCACTGCGAGTTTTTGCAGTAGCCTAAACATATTAGCCCCACTTGCAATTTGTTTTTCTAAGCAGGCTTAATGGCGAATAAAATTAATGCAATTTATAAAACTAAGAAAGACACAGCGGACCACAAAGGGGTCTATGGTAGCTATAACTAAAATTAATTAACAGTTAAAAAATAATAAAAATGCTTAGGTGACATACATTAACTGTATGCCTACTCTGCAGTGCCACCTGAATATAGTAACCATAGCTGCTAAGTCCAAATCCAGTCATCAATCAGAAAATGAAACCCCCATGAGTCAAATACATGTTCATAAATGGGCTAGACTGTTTTCCAGAAAAATATATTCATAAAATATATTTTTAATAAACCAATATTTTAAAGGGCAAACTGGGTTCTAAATATAACCCGTAGCTTACACGATATACAGTTTAAGAAAGGGTTTTCATTACAGATAGCAGTAACAAGAAGGTCAACATCAGGCGGATAAGAATGTAGTCTAATCTACAAAAAAAACACTAGCCAGTATTTATTACACAATACACAGTACACATATACAATAACACGTTTAGCAAATCTGAGTCTGTTGACAGCACTATCTACCAATGTCTGGGGGACTGCCCTACCGTTCATATTTTGGCTTTCAATGGATGCGACAAACTTATTTTGACACCGGAAGTGCAGGACCCCCAAACATAAGAACATTCCAGGTTCAGTTGTGACATGAACATGGCAACAGTTGCTAAATAAAGATACTGCACTTATGGCGGACTGTTCCAAATTTAAACCAACTCAGGACACACTTCTATTTTGTTTTACTTTACGCCGCTTACAGCGATGTAACAAGCTGGTATGTTTAGATTCATTGGCCGTTATGCAAATAAGCAAAATACCACAAACTTTCTGTGTCCAAAAGGTAGGCCTATGCACAAATTACATATGGTCTCATATTAAATTACTCAGACCATTTACACACCACCTTGGAAAATAAATAGGCTAGCTATTCGAGACAGCCAAATTACCTGAGCTCAGTCTTAAGAAATATTATGAAACCTACTGATAATTTCCATATTACGGAAATGTGGATCTCTCCAATAGCACATTTGTCCATTTTAGATATATATTGCGCATCCAAAACGTATAGCCTACTTAAGAGTAACAAGAATTTACAGATTTGTGAAATATTTTAGTCTGATTGGCGTCAAGATGATGCGAACAATGGTTGTAACGGGACAAAACAAAATACAGGCTACTGAAATAGCAAGAAAGACCATGGCCCAGTGAACTGATCAGGTAGTGGTCTGTATCGGAGTGGTTTGGCTGTGCTCTCCTTGGTGTTCTGGGACAGTCAGAAATAACCCGGCCTGATCTAATTCAGGCCCCGGCACATGACAAAAACTGGGTAACCGGAGATCATATCGGAACCCGCGGTTGTCGAAAGCCTTGTCGTTCAGTGAGAACAACTTTTCCGCGATGTCATTCCTGACAAGGAGGGCGAAAACCTTTGCAACATAGCGATGTTTGGCGAAGAGCAGATAGAGCTTCTTGCGTCTCCAAGCAACGTATCTACAGGGGTTGTCGGCACGTAGTGTCACCTAAAAGAAAATATACAGAAAACGATGAGCTGACATTTCCCCCTGCCCACGCAACCCACCTCCTCAGAATGATGACATAAATAGATAGGCCTAAAATAATTGATAACTACGGTTCTTTTATCTATAGGCTATTAACTCGTAGCATCGTAGACTATTGCTCAAAGTTCGCTGGCTATATGGATTTTGTAGGAAAAGTTTACACGCGTTGGCAACACACCTGAAAAACACCATCTTCAGACGGTCGGAGAGAATCCCACTCAGGGGAGTCTATGAACTGGAACGGATAAATGTGGTGTAAAAAGTCCCCGTTGACCGTCACTCGAATTCTGTAAGTGGTAAAACAAAAAGCAGCTGTTTATAAAGTTATTAGGCTACATAATCTAGGCTACAAAAAAATTAACTATAGGCTAATATTGTAAAGATTATCGGGAAATAGCTGAACTGACCACCAACCTTCCTGACAGAAGCACAGAAAGTTTATCAATTGCAGTTTTTCCTTCCATGGCAAAGTAATGATCGTTCTCGATGGTGTGGATTTCCCCATCGGTGCAAGCCACGATCTTGCCGTACTGCGTGAGCGACACTCCCAGCCTTTTGAACATGTAACCGTAGAGATCTTGGAGTTCCTTGTCGAACGTGACGCTCCGAAGCCTGTAGGCGACGTGAACAATCTGCACCACACAGATCACAAAAAGGACAAAATTCCACGAGAACGTGTCTGTGGTACAGGGGTCCGACCAAGCCCAGATTGAGGAGCAGAAGAACCCGAGCGCCAGGAACACGAACAGGTAAAGCAGTCCATAGAACCCGCTGCCACCCATGAAACCCAAAACTAAGAAAATATTGGCCAGGTAAAACACGGACCCCTCCGGAGTTTCCTTCCAGTATGTGCAGACTTGGTGCGTTTTCTCTCCCTCGGCCAAACTCAAGTTGGCGCTGGGGAACTGGTACGAAGAGTCCATTGTATAGGACGGCAAACTATTTACTTTTTTTGCTTTACAGTAAGGGGTGAGCCGACACTTACGTAGTAGATAGATGACACATTGTTTTCAAACGCATATTAGGCGTAGTCATTTCTGCAACCATCGAGAGCAAAACATATGGGTTGAAACGTCATCCTCACACCGAAAAAATAACCGCGTGTAGGCTACGTGCATATCTTCTGCTCTGAAAATATGATATGTGTGACGCCGAGCGCTCCACTCGGTCCTGGCGCCCGACAGTTCCACACTGATGTCAACCCCTGCAATCGGGACCTTTTAGTAAATTACTCCTGGCGACAACAAAAAATTATATAGATATAAAGGATGGACGCAGCAACGAATGTTTTGGGTAGTTAGAAACCAGTCCCCACGCTTTCATGGTGTAACAGCAAGAGGAACATGAGAACGGAGATCCAGGGGGACCCAAAGTCTGACAAGAGCCCCTAGTAACGGACGAATGTGTAGCTACACCGAACAGCTGCACTGATTGTAAAGACGCTATTTTTATTTTACCACACTTTTAATGGCATGAACCTTTAGGCGTTCTAGGCATATGGACATATTCCTACGCTCTATGGTTAAAAATTTGAGTTTGATTCACGTTCCACTCTTGAGCAGATGGTCCCATTAACAGAGGAGCTTAAAAAACATAACATAATGCTTGTCAATTAGACCGCATTTACGCTTTAATTTATCTATTCTGCAAGTACGTTCAATCAATGTAGGTTAATAAAACTCCATTAGAGTATAATACGGGCTCCATTAAGCATAACGAGGCGTGAATATTACCTCATTCTCAGGTGATCAAAGACCATTCATCCAGACAATACAGAGGCAGATTGATTTGTTATGATAAGACCATCTCCAAGGACTGGACTTGGGTAGTCTGAAGTGTGTGGGGGGGGGGGGGGGGGGGTGTCGGCTACAAACTTGTGGAATTGTAGTCCATCAATTTCTCAAAGGAAACTCATTTTATGCGGCCAAGATTGTTCATTTTCAGATAAAAATCAATAAATAAAATTACAGTAAGAAAACAACTGTTGTTCAAAATGCAATGCTTTTATTGTGGTTAGTTTTTCCCTTGACAGGTAAACAAACAGCTTGTCCAGAGGTAGAACCTTATCAGAACCCAGGCTGTGGGCATGTGAGCACACAAACAAGCGCACAGGCGCACACTCCGGCGCGTGCGAGCACACACACACACACACACACACACACACACACCTGCACATACATACACCCAGAAAAAAATAGTTAAAAGCTCAGTTTCTCTCTTAGCTTAAAACAATCGTAGAACAACAAGTTTTTCGTGCTTTTATTAAACGATAAATAAATACTGCCCGATCTCAGGTGACTTTGTGGACACTGAGCCCCAGGCACGTGACTGGCTTAGCGTGTGCGCCGTGTGTTGTTGGGCTGTAACATGCGCGTTTCCAGATACTCACTCGGGGAAGAGGTGGGAGGGGCTCTAATGAATAATGAAACGGATCACATTAGGAAGGTGTGCGCTACGTAAAGCACAGAGTGGAAATGAACGGTGTGGACACGGCGCTGGGCGTCATCCTCAGCACCCTTCAGATGCCCCTGCTGGGGTTTTGGGACGGGACTGCCATCTCCGACCCAATTCTGGGGTGTGCCTTTTTCCCTCTAACTGGGGCAAGTCTGCCACAGCGAGGAAGCAAAACTCCCAACTTTATAATGTGACCCGATCTTCAATTAGACGAGCGTTTCCCACTGTGAACCAAGTCTCATTTCTGCGACAGGGAAGGTGAGTGGGGGAGGGGTAGCGCTAGAGAGGGGAAAAAGGGACATGGGGAGGGGTGAGAAGGAAAGGTAAAAGGGAGTTAAGGGGGAGAGGACAGAGCTCTTATTTGACCCATGAGATGTCCAGGCAGCGGGCGATGAAGGCGTATGTGTCGGCCACCTCCTGGATGACTTTGCTGGTGGGCTTGCCCGCCCCGTGGCCGGACTTGGTGTCCACATAGATGAAGAGGGGGTTGGTCTGGCTCAGGCAGCGGCCGACCAGGTGCTGCAGCGTGGCGATGTACTTCAGGGAGTGCAAGGGCACCACCCGGTCGTCATGGTCACCGGTCAGCAGCAGCACCGACGGGTACTGGACCCCCTCCCCCTCTGGAACCCGGATGTTGTGGAGCGGGGAGTACCTGAGAGAGAGAGAGAGAGTCAAACACAGATACAAACACACACACACACACACACACACACAGCCATACACAAATACACACACACACACACACACACACAGTCATACACAGATGCGCACACACACACACACACACACACACACAGATGTACACAGATACAGAGACACACACACACATACACACACAGCCATACACAGATGCACACAGATACAGACACACACACACACAGCCATACACAGATGCACACAGATACAGATAGAGAGACACACACACACACACACACACACACACAGATGTACACAGATACAGAGACACACACACACACACACACACACACACACACACACAGATGCACACAGATACAGACACACACAGTCACGCACACAGACACGGACACAAAGTCTGTCTCAAGTTTTCATCTCCTGTAGAATTCCTTAGAGAAAGCAGAACACTTTTGTAATTTGCAGACACAATCAACCACTTTGCTCAGCAAAACCCTCAGAGAATCTGTTCTGTCTGCTGAGTTAATCAGCAAAAAGAGTCACTGCAGAGGATTGTTTTGTTTAATACTGATTCAGTTTTAGATTAGATCACTCAGAGACGACGACCCTAAATCTCAGACAAGCTGTTATGATTCCAAGTCCCCACGGAGGATTCCAGGAAACTACGGGGGTTTGATTGAGCTTTATAAAAAAATAAAAATATCTACAGAAGATATTTCAAGTCAAGTTCTGTCAGCAGAACAAGAAGGTTTACAAGGAAAAGGTAAAGGTAGCTGAAGATACATTATATTCACTGAAAGGAAGTACTTTCAATGTATGGAACAGCTTTTGAAATTGTTTAGTCGAAGCGCTGTCGGTTTGAAATGTTCTAGTTCGTTCTGGACATTGTTGGATACCCCCGTTGACAACAGGCAAAATGGACGGCCGAAACAGAAAACACACACACACACACACACGTTCTTCTATGACACTCTGTGCTTTAACCCGGCGAGGCTCACTCACTTTATGAGCCAGCTGTACTGCTCCTTGATCTCGGAGCAGCCGAAGTCGGTGGTCCAGGCGTGGCCGATGGTGAACTTGTGGAACTTCAGCATGTCCATCACCCCCACCTGAGCCACAGCGCAGCCGAAAAGCTCCGGGCGCTGATTCACACACGCCGCTACGGAGGGAGGCAGGGAAAGAGTGAGTGTGTGTGTCCGTGTGTATGTGTGTGTGTGAGAGAGGGAGGACCATCAGTCCATGTGTACGTACATTTCAGCCTGTCATATCTTCAGCCTGTGACCACTAAAATACATAGTTACTACAATCACAATGTTACTTAAAAACAAATAAATAAATAAATAAATAAACATAATAATTATCCTTGTCTGCTGTTGTTCTTAGTTACTATGATGATGATTATTTTTTGCATTATCGCCATTACCTGTTTTAAGGTTTAATTTTAGTGCTCTATGCTTTGGCAGTATTGTACAAATGCATTTCCAGCCAAAGAAGCATCCTGCATTTGAATTTGGGGACAAATGGAGGCAGATTGAGCGACAGCAGGAAGGGGGAATCGCGTTGTTCGGCCACGCCCGCGATGTCGCGGGCGCCGCGCGTGTTGACCGAGCTTCCTGCCGTCGTTCTGAATGCTGCAGGGGTCATCAAGTGGGGGCCCTACCCACGAGCAGGCCCCCGTTGGAGCCGCCGTTGATGGTGAGCTTGGAGGGCGACGTATAGCTTTCCCTGACCAGGTATTCAGCGGCACAGTGGAAATCGGTGAAGCAGTTCTGCTTGTTGGCCAGCATACCCCCTGCAGAGACACACAGAGAACAGACATGAGAGAGAGAGAGGATGCAGGACCTGGGACTCACCTAAAGCCAAAGCACAGCACGCACCACTTAATCCCACTACGTGCACCATTTGCAAATCTGTGCACTGAGAGTTCTGTAATAAGAGTAAGAGAGTTCAATACAAAGAGTTCCGCACTAAGAGCACCAAGGGCATCATGTCAAGTATTCAAGCACTTAATATTTCATTTCTTTCATCTGTGTAGCAACGGAGTCAATAAACTACGCACTAAATATCTATACCGTGCTACTATCTCCTCTATTCAGATGTTTGTCTTAGTTTTTTTTATTTGCACTTGGACAAATGTGTCTGCCAAACGAATGGATGTAAAATGTTTCTCTTGCGGCAGCTGCTGCAGGCTAGCCGAGCGCGCGTGCCGATGAATTCATTACGCATGTCTGAGCCGAGCGTGCGGGTGTTACCTTTATGCCAGGTTTCTCCGTACTCTCCTCCTCCCCGGATATTGGCCACGGCCAAAACTCCGCCCAAGTGTCTCACGAAGATGAGCCGAGAAACGCTGCAGAGCCACCAAAGGGAGGCCAATCATTCACACGTACGGCTATATGATTTAAAGGATAATTACGTTTTTTACCGACTCGGACCCATTTTTCTGAACCATTTCCATCATGCCGATCGGTAATGATAATCATTTTGTCACATTTTTATTTTTTGAGCTTTGGTCACCCCGAGAACCGCTCGACTCTGCTTTACAACGTAGTCCAATGGGGCGCATTTAGATACAGGTTCAAATGACCTAAAACAAATCCAGTTTACGTAAACCTCTTATTTTGAAGTGAAAAGGTTGAAATTTACTTGCCGAAATACAAGTTTTAATCTATTCCGTTGCGTTCCATTTGAACTTGCAGAATTGACCTACCATACTTACTTATTCTGCGCGCATGAAAATGTATTGCTTCCAGTGTACGTAGCTCACCTTTATAAGCTAACGTGGAAAATAGGAAACCTCGCTCGGTATTGGCTTGCACTGGCCGGAGTAACACCACCAGTCTCCTGAAGTCTGCCGTACTGAGGGGCGCTCCGATGATTTGCCTTTCTGTCTCAGCCACCGTTATCCTCCTATCCCCTTCAATTTCATTTGGCTCTGCGTCCGTGCATTCCGCTTCAAATAAATATGAGTGGCCTTCGAAGTGAAGAGACTCAACATCCTTCTAATAGTCTGATAAATAATCAGCCATTGCGACAGGTTTCCGATTTTGATTTTCCATGTTAGCGTTTAAAAAAGGGGAGCCACACACCACTGAAAACAGTACATTTTTGTGTGCGCAGAATAGGTACGTACGGTAGGTCAATGCTGCAAGTTCAAAGAGCATGCAACAAAATATATTTATATAATATATATATATATATATATAATAAATTTCAACTTTCACACTCATTTTCACTTCCAAACAAGAGGTTTAGATAAACCGGACTTGTCTGAGGTAAATTCAACCTGTATCTAAATACGCCCCATTGGACTCCATTGTAAAGCAGACTGAAGCAGTTCTCGGGGTGACCAAAGCTTGAAAAAGATGTGACAAAAGTATTATCACTACCGATCAGCATGGTGAAAATAGTTAGGAAAAATGGGTCCAAGTAAAAAAAAAAAACTTAAAAAAAACTGGGTATCCTTTAACGCCACCATAGAGCCCACAGCAAGTCTAGCAGCTTACATTGAGGTCCACGCTTGAAAAAGGTCACCCGTTTCTCAGCGATCACACAAACTAAGTAGAACATCACAGGACAAACCGGACAGAATATCACATGAATATATGGCAGAGGGAAAAGAGACTGCCCTTTGCATTCTGACAACAAATGGGTCAATGATTTTGGACAGACTCCAAAATAATCCACAAGGCACCTTTATTTCACATGTTCACTTTATATCCACAGGACTAGAATAAACACCACATTTCTCTCAGTTATATAAAAGGTCCTTGAAGATTATTTTGGAGAACATACGCTTTTCCTCGTCAATGAATCATCTTGTGGACTCGCACCCAAAGGAGAAAAAACGTTTTGCATTCGGAGCAACACTACTTTTATGCTCCAGTGTGGCTCCAAAAAAAAAAAAAAAAAAGGCCTCAAGTTGTGTCATTCATTGACAAATAAAGGACACTTACTTTAGGAATTGTTCACAAACAACAACTGCGCGTCACTGTGTTCACTAACTGAATTTACTCTAGACACAAGTCACTACTAAGACATTATTGTGACCAGACTTTCCCTAGAAACGGAATTCCAATCAAATATACAGGGTTGCCGAGCACGTCTGAGAATTTAATATGAATTATAATAAGCAGTGCAGCCTGCTGCCTGAGAATTGTGAATATTAATTAGAGACCAATGCACATTTCTTATTGTGTGGATGATATTCGCTAGAATGTGAGAGAGACAAATTGCTCCATTCAGATGTTATCCATGTGCAGGGTTTTAATGGGCTAAAATAACACCGCTTTTCCCCTCGAGAGCCGGCAGCCTGGCAGCCAGTCAAGGTGACTTTTATTTTATTATTATTTTTTTTTTACAGCCTTTTTCCCCCCTCAAGCCTACACAGAAAAACCTGAGCGAAGTATTGAGGACAAGACTCAAGCCTCTTAGCTTTAACTAGATATGAGCCCAGGTCTTCCTGTAGCCAGATGTAATGGTGCACATTGTTTCTGAAGCCAAGTATGCTCTGGCTACAGATGCTCTGGCTAATAAGTATGTAGCTGTAACCAATCAGAGCTGACATCCAGCTAGATGTGATGGTATAAGCCAGGGGTGGGGAACCTCATTCGCAAAGGGCCGGTGTGGGTGCAAGTTTTTGTTTTAGCCCGGCGCTAAGACACCTGATGATACTCAGCAAGGTCTTGATTGAAGACCATGATTAGCTAATTAGTTGAATCAGGTGTGTTAGTGCAGGGCTAAAACAAAAACCTGCACGCACACCGGTCCTTTGCGGATGAGGTTCCCCACTCCTGGTATAAGCTATCTGTAAGCGATCTTGTATTTGTTGTGATATGTGACAGATCTTACATGGAGCTAGGTGTGGTCAGGTCATTCTCACAGCTAATTGATGGGACAAGCATTGCCTGTAGCTATGTGTGATGGGACATTTTTACCTGTAGGTAGGTGTGATGGGACAAGTCTAACCTGTATCTAAAGGAGACAAGGTCTTACCTGTAGCTAGGTGTGATTGAGATATTAAATCCTCCATATCCATAGAGAAAGGCAGGGTGGGATCCATCCAGCTTAATGCCCTTCTTGTGAACGATAAACATGGGGATCTGTGTGCCGTCTTTACTGGGGTAAAATACCTGCAGGTCCCCAACAAACAAAGATTTTCCATGAAGGCCTGTCGGAATTCTCCTAAACACCATCACAGCAACCATCACATCAAACAAACCAATCACCTGCCACAGCGGTTAACGTCTGGGCTGAACACTCAGCCTTTAATGGCAAGCAATGCAAGTGGCTTTACAAGCTGAAGTGGCTTAAGTGTGTAAAGGTCAGCACAGGAACTGATGTAAGACAATGTGTTCAAGTGTTGATTCAAGGCAGACCGGTTGCCTGGCAATAGAACTACAGGACTTTGTCCCATTCCAAAGGCTCCCCGACCCTTCCACTTGTGGTGAAGATGGCTCAGGTCTATGGACTGAGGAATAGAACTGACTTCATCTAAGGGATGAGTGACATGCCTGGACCGTCATCCCCATTTAGAGGGCAGACTGTGTCAATGACTTGCTCTGCTTCCACAGTAATTAGCAGGTTTCGCCTCAGTCTCCCCGCCCCCACCCATGGATTCCACCATGACCAGCTGCTGTCACTCATGAGAACCAGAGCGCACACACGCTCTCACACGTACACTTGCACTCGCTCACATGCTCGTTCACACGCCGACAACGCACGCTCACTCTCTCACACACACACACACACACACACACTCACACACACACACACACACACTCAACACACTCAACACACTCACACACTCACACACTCTCACGCTCTCACGCACACACACACGCTCTCACATGTACACTCGATCACGCTCACATGCTCACTCACACACACATACACACACACACATGCACGCTCACTCACACACACGCTCTGTCCCACACACACACTCTCTCCCACTCTCTATCTCGCACACACAGACACACACTTTGGCTATCAAACCCTCACACCTCTATTAATAGAACCAGATAGCAGAGGTTCCCTCTCATTCTAAGGAGCAGAGGACTTCTACATTAGTAACATACCTGCGCTCTGCACATGTGCTGGCACGGATACACACAGACTGCACTGCGCCCATGTGTTTATAGCTCAGCAGTCTCAGTTCAGGCTCAGTGCTCATCAGCATGTGCCTTGAATGCATTGGGTGTTGTATGAGAGTATGAGACAGGACTCTTAAGATTTTGTGTTTGCTCCTGGGAGAGAGAGTTTGTGTGTGTGAGCACCGGAGTATGTTTCCGTCTCCAGCTTTTTATAAATGGCTGTATGTCAGCTGTACTGGCAGCAGGGATTGTGTTCACTTCATTAATCTGTTTAAGGAAGGCCAGGTTTTGGGTGAAGAACCACATCCCAGTACAGAGAGGAGAGTGAGGCAGAGAGAGGAGGATAGAGAGAGAAATTACCTAAATTTGCGCCAAGAGCTTCACTCAACACACACACACACACACAGCCAATTAGTGGTGGTGTTTGTTTTGCGTCTGCGGAGGATGGCTCCAATTCATCTCCTTCTGTGGCTCACGCCCCTGTCAGAGCCTGGCACTGTTATTCTTGGATCTTCCCCAGAGAGGAAGAGGCCTCTGCCATGGCGCACTAATCAAACCGCCTCTGGGCACGGCGCTGAGGAGCGCCGTTATACGCCAAAAATGCTCTCCCTCTGCCCCTGCTCAGTCCGCGCCCTCCCAACTGCACACAACACAACCGGGCGTGTCCAGAGCGGCCGTCTGACTCAATCCACCTGCCCCTCCTTACAAACCTCACACCAACCACGACCCGTCAGACCGCACTTCCGTGTTTCAGTGCTCGGAGTGAGAAACATCGCGGGGGTCAGAGCCGAAAATGGACCCCGGCGTGGCGGGAGGCCGTCCGCCTACCTGCGTGGTCTGGTAGTCGGCTGGGTTGAACCCTTTAACCGTCACCTCCCGGAACACGTGGGGCTCCAACGGCTCCCTGGTGAGGTCACAGTGATAGATGATGGCTGAGGAGGGAGAGAAAGAGAGAGAAAGAGAGAGACAGAGAGAGAGAGAGAAGTTGAGCGAAGGGGGAGGCAAAGAGAAAACAGAACATGGTCTGGGAAGTGCATCAGGGTCGCCATTCCTCTCCTCCACCCGGGGGAAGAGAAGCATCCATCAACCTGAACCCCCGTATCCCTGGACCACCACCCAAATCCCTGTAACACCTGCCTGACAGTGCATGTCCCACTTTTCAAATGCCAACGCCACAGTGAGGTAAAGCTGAAGGGTGGAGTACTGAGCCTGTTCCAGAATACAAGCCCCACACTACCTCCAGCAGAGGAGAAGATCCATGTTTGATGGCTACATTTAGTAGTAGCGTGGTTCACAGGCACCTGGGAGTAATATTCATAACTGATCAAAGCTGGAAACACATCACATAAGCAGAACAGAGGTATGCAGAGTTGACACTATCGTCATCTGCATCTGGAAAATGGGCGCGGATGGAAGCAAGCGTAAACAAAAAGATACCGCCAGTTTTCCAGCCTAATGTCCACAGGCATCGGCAACAGCTGTACTTTCAAAGCACCAAACTCGTGATTTAACATTGACATGTCATTAAATCACAAAGGTATCAAAACACAACATTCCCTTTTAAAGCTGTATTTCACAAACGACACTAACCTAGATGTTCTAAAATGATTAGCCACTAGACACAATTAGTCTCAACTCCCAGCACCAGAGTTACGGAACAGGGGTGCCCAACACCGGACCACCCAACACACCGGGGGCCAGGTTTAGAGTGGAGTCGTGCCGGAAAGACAGTGTGTGAAACCCCTTGCATCGGTGTTGACACCCCGCATGACTTGGTACCGCGTTATGAAAAGGCCACAGCACACAGAAGAGCTTAAAAATGATCACCCTTCTAAAGTCATACTGCCATTTACGCTCCTGACTGAGATAAGATAATTCACTAAAACCAGCAGGCCAAATGGAATGCCTCAGATTTCTGCTCCTCTGGACATTTAATGAGATGCTAACGGCTGAGCAGAGAGGACCCGGCAGGGGACACGCTCTGCTTCACGGCCTACATCGCCGCCGCAGAGAGGAGTCGAGAGAGAGAGAGAGAGAGAGAGAGGGAGAGGGAGAGAGGTAGAGAGAGAGAGAGAGAGAGCATGCAAGAAAGAGTGAGAAGCAGAGGGTAGAGATAGAAAGAGAGGAGCGGGGTAGAGAGGGGAGGAGAGGGGGAGAATGAGGTTAGGAAGAGTGAGGGAGGGGAGGAGCTGGGGAGAGAGAAAGAGAGGGAGACTGAGAGGGGGGTGGGAGAGGAAGAAGAGTCGGGAGATAAAAACAGAAACGGAGAGCGCGAAAGACGAGAGACGCCCTCTCACACAGACGCGCCTCGTTAACGTAGCCGCTTTAACCAGCAGCTGACAAAGGCAATCACTTTTTGGCCCGTAGGAACCCGCCACGCCAGGTGACACGGCGCTAACAATCTGCCGAGAGGCAGGGGTACGGGGCAGATCCAGCGGCTAATTGGAGGGGGGTGGAGATACATCTCTGACATGTGACTCCTCTGGACTGAGCTGTCAAGCCACCCAGGGCGGTGAATCACCATGGTGGCCCATTGGCCACACTGTCAGAGACAAAAAAAATATTTAAATAAAAAAAATTGGACTTGTTATGAAGGGATTACGGGGGGTTGTGCAGTCTGATTTTCTCAAGGTGTCTGGGAGAGGGAGAGAGTCTAGGCACCTGTAAAACATTCAGCATTAACAGACGTAAAGAGCAGACTACAGACCAAAGCCTACTCGGCTCATCGTGTAGTCAAGCGCCAAGGCTTTGTGTTGTCCCCAAAACCGCGTTCAGAAAATTCCTTCCTTAAAAATGCAACCATTCAAACATAATCAAAAACATATTTAAATATCACCAAACGGCGAAGCCACCAACCAGCAAGCGCATTTAGCATGAGCCCGATGTGCGATGGTCTCCTGGCGCTTTGCGGGTAACGCGTGCGGACGAGGGGGAGGAAAAACGCGCTCATGCGCGGCTGCTTAGACGCAGGTACCGCCGTCTCATCTCTGCAAACACTGCTGGATGCTGAGCCGACATGCGGGGCCATCGGATTGCTAGCTGCCGCGTGACGTCTAAGCTACATTTTGTAAATTGTTAGGTTGACTTCCTATGAGCTGCACGTAACATTTCCCACACATTACTTCTGAGATGGATCTCCCTGGGCCAGTTGAGTTTTTTTTGGCTGTGATGCAGCAGTGTTAAGTGTACCGAGTCATCCACTAAGATCAAATGCACATGTATGCTGCTTTTCAACATGTACGGTGGTATGGCCAGCAGCCAGTCGGGGTTTCCCTGGTGTCCTGGCTAAATTCCCAACCTGGCTCTTTCAATCTGCCACCTAATCATCCACCAGTTTAATTGGCTAAAAATTCTCTCCCTCTCCAACTCAGCTGATGTGTGGTGAGCATTCTGGTGCAAAATGGCTGCCGTAGCATCACCCAGGTGGATGCTACACATTGGTGGTGGTCGAGGCGAGTTTCCCCCTCATCATTGTAAAGCGCTTTGAGTCACCAGTTGGTGAGAAAGGCGCTATATAAATGCAAGGCATGTATGCGTTCTTGTTTACTCCCATAATAATATAAATCAATCCGCTTTAGTGTTGTTTGTGTTGTAGGGGGTTTTCCTACAGTTAGTTATGTGTAAACAAATAGCCACTAGAGAGAACTAAATCTATGGGAGCAATGAGATTAGGTGAGAAGGGCAAGGGACATATTCAGCAAGCAGCGGTTTGAGAGTGCTGTTTGTTTACACTTTCAAACACTCATTATCATTAGAATGAACCAATTTTTTTGACATTCTAATTAAATTTGTTCCAACAACCTTTGTGAGCACAACCCCTCTCCCAAAACAGTGGTCCCCTAAAACAGAGCCCAGCTTCAGGCTACATATGGAATATGGCAATAGAGAGGGTAAAGATTTCATAATGCCTTCGAGAATAACCGTGTCAGTAGATATTCACATTTACATGCCGTCAGTGCCGTGCAGAAGACTTGAATTTTTTGGTTCAATTTTAACAAGTTCTCAGCCAGCTCGAACTGTAAATGTCTCTTAAGTCAATGACTATTATACTGGTTGAAAGCCCAACAGACTAGGCCCAGTTTGCTAAATGGGGGCAAAAAATTTTTGTAAAATTTTTTGCCACTTCCAGAATTCAAATATTTTGCACATCTATTTCATGCTTTCAGATATAGAGGTAAATAAACCTGTCGGTTCATTACGGTCTGAAGAGAAAGTGTGAGAAAAAGAAAGGAAGAAAAGGCAGTTTGGGTCGGTGGGTAAACGGCGCCCCGTGGCGCACTCATTTTAACAGAGGAGGGGAGAGATCTTCACACACCGTTGCACAACCCATGGCAGTGTGAGGCGGGCGTCCCTGCATTAGCACGAGGAGGTCTGAGGGGAGATCGGCTGGGAACAAGAAGCTTTTCCAGGGCTGTAAGCAGCCTTTCAATCAAACGCAATGCAGGGAGACTGCCAGCTCCCAAACATGTCACAATGCAGGGAGACCTCAAACACACGACTGCCAGCTCCCAAACATGTCACATGACCGCAGTCTCTCACACCAATAATGACCTCTGCAGAAAAGACCTCTGCGGTATTTCCTATATTACGGATTATCATTTAATGGTGTATGGAATTTCCCTATGTACTACTTCAATGGTTACAATGTATGCTCTGTAGCCTTTAACAGCATACATCGTAACAGCCATTTTAAATTAACAGCAATGTGCAATCAGTTTGATTTGTAACTTGATTATTGGTGGGTTAGGTTGGGGTCATTCACACAGGAAGTGACCACATGTCATGTGACATGGGATGCCAATGGCGGTTATTGTACCTGGGGAGAGGAAAGAGGTGAAGTAGTAGAAGATTTCCGAATCCTTCTTGCGCCCAGTGAAGCCCACCACAGACCCCACGTCCAGGGGGAAGGTGCGGAGCTCCACCCCCGTCTCCAGGCGATACATCTTCAGCACGTTCTTCACGTCATGCAGGAAGCAGACGAACAGGCAGGTGGCGTACGAGCAGGTGGCAAACACTGAGGGAGGGAGAGAGGGAGGGAGGAGAGAGAGAGGGAGGGAGAGAGGGAGGGAGAAGGAGGGAGTTTAGCATGTAAAGGAGAGGAGGTGTACACCTGGCAGTTGTCAAATTTATGTAATCTTAAATCTCTTAAAAAGGGATGAAGTGGTATGCTGCATTAAATCTTAACACTAAGGCAAGCAGGCCTCAAAATGTTTTCCATAAACACAAGGTACTTACGGCACACAGAAACAAACTTCATTTGTGGAAATTAAAAAAAATTATAAATACATTTTTTAAAATAAATTAATAATAATTATACTTTATTGACCCCGTGGGGTAATTTTTCCTCTGCATTTGACCCATCAACTACTTAGAAGCAGTGGGCAGCCACTAAAACGCCCGGGGACCAACTCCAGTTCTGACGCCAGTGCCTTGGTCAAGGACAATGGCAGGAGTGTATCTAACCTGACATACATGTCTTCGGTGTGGGAGGAAACCGGAGTGCCCGGAGTAAACCCACATGAACACGGCGAGAACATGCAAACTCCACGCAGAGTGGACCAGGACCGGGATTTGAACCCGGAACCTCTTTCTCGCGAGGCGACAGTGCTAACCACCGCACCACCACATAGCAATGAACAAAGGGAAACGTGAACACTGAAGACAATGCGTTCCAAAGAGAGGCTACGAAATTGGCTGACTAGGTCATTTTCCCAACAAAATGATTGTGTGAAATAATCCCACCGAAGCACCTCCAACATAAACGCTGCAGTTTGAACAATCACGCCGGCAGCACTTAGGACTTTTGCAACAGACTCCGGGTAAAGCAGAGGCCTTTATTCGAAGGCGAACACACGAGTCAAAAAACGCGCAGCAGCAAACGGCGCCAGCTTTCATTTCCTGTATCAATGACAGACAATCTCTGGGCTCCTCTCCCAGTGAGAAAAAAAACTGCAAGAAAAAAAAGCGTGCACCCCGCTTTGTCGTCTCTGGCCCGACTTAAATCCGCTCAGATAATCAGGGCGGGCAATCTGAGTTACGGTCTATAAAGGAGGGAAATGAAAGAGTTTGTGCTGCTCGGACAAAGGGGGGGGTGCGATACAGACGGTGCTGCGCACGCACAATGGGAGAGGTGTTATCTGACCTTTTCTCTCCGTCTCAGCCACACACCTTTATTATTCCTGATGAACAGTCTTTCTCACCCCCTTTTTACGGGAGACACGGAGGGCAAATATTCACAGAGTTCTCGCCGTACAAGGGCCTTTCTGTGGGAGAGCTCGCGCCAGAGGCGGCACATCAAACCGCTTCAAAAGGCCGCTTCAGCTCTCCGTGCTGCTGCCTTATTATCATTTAACGCGTTTCCATTGAGGGTGGGAGTAAAAATCAGTACCCAGCTGAAAATTATAGCTTTGTAAAAACTGTTATGTGGCTCCCACACCCCTATGACGGTTCACTTGTGAGAGTCGCCGCTTGAATCTCAGGATCTCAAAGCTCAAGCGATTTAAGGGTGGGGCCCTGGATTACCTTAGTAAGGTTGGAATTACGCAGCAAAAAATGCCGTGTTAAATGTACACCACCATTTCTGCTGTGTACAAAAGAATTTGAACCAAACCCAACCAAGATGGATAACTGTCCAGTAGGGGTAATATTTTTTGGCTTTTCATTCAAACTTGTTAGCAAATTACAATTTTAAAAAAATTAAATAATATCTGATTAGAGTACCTTCCAAGGCAAAGCTACCCCAGCTACTAGTTAGTACAGTACACAATGCCTTCAGAGTGTTTTCACCACGTATCGACTAGTGCCTATTTTGCTGTGTTGTAGTCAAATTAAAATACACGTAAATGGGATTTTTGTCTACTCCTAAATAAGAAACTTCCTACAATTTCAGCTTCTTTGAAACTTAAAGCCTTGAGTCTTTCTGTTAAGTTCATTGTAACAAAATGTATAAAATTTTCAAATTTTCACCGATACACAGCACGGGAACATCAGCACACCTCGTGGCTTCTGCAGGACCTGGGTTAGCCACCCCTGCCGCACGGCCTCCAAAGTGATTTACGTCCGCAGTAGGACCAGGCAATGAACAGACAATGTCTACATACAGCGCAGAGATCCAGGCCGCCATCCTATTTATTTATCTCCCCATCTTTGCAAGGCACTGTGAAATGAAACTGCATTGATTTTCAGATAAATAAAAACATGCTTCCGCTGTATATGGAGTTCCATCCCCTCTGTACAAAAGGAGGCTGTCTGCATGGGTGATACATGGAGCGAAGACCGTCTAAATCAACAGGAAGAGGACTTCAGCATCCTCGCTTCCACACACCCATCAGTGAACATGGACCTAAATCACTGCGCACCTCAGCGTCCGCAAAAAGTGTGGATTTACACCCCTCCCCTCCTGCGTGCATCTCCTGCACCCGCCCCTGCCCCCCCCCATGAGGGAACAGGAAATTAATTTCTCTCATCGCGCACTCCACTAGCCCCGTCATGCAGGCTCCATAAAATCACCCTTTATTCATCGTTACGGATTAATTTTTCAACCGTTAAACTGCGGATGAGGCTCAGCGGGGAGCGGCTGTTTATTCGCTTCGTAATGATAGAGTGGCTCGTGACATGTTCAACTCTCACATACTTATGTAAATGCACAAGCCCACACACTCGTATGCACTACAACAGACACATGCACCCCCTTACGGTCAAGCACAAGCACACACACTCGTATGCACTACAACACACACATGCACCCCCTTACGGACAAGCACAAGCACACACACTCGTATGCACTACAACACACACATGCACCCCCTTACGGTCAAGCACAAGCACACACACTCGTATGCACTCCAACACACACATGCACCCCCTTACGGTCAAGCACAAGCCCACCCACTCGTATGCACTACAACACACACATGCACCCCCTTACGGACAAGCACAAGCACACACACTCGTATGCACTACAACACACACATGCACCCCCTTACGGACAAGCACACACACTCGTATGCACTACAACACACACATGCACCCCCTTACGGACAAGCACAAGCACACACACTCGTATGCACTACAACACACACATGCACCCCTTTACGGTCAAGCACAAGCACACACACTCGTATACACTACAACACACACATGCACCCCCTTACGGTCAAGCACAAGCACACACACTCGTATACACTACAACACACACATGCACCCCCTTACGGTCAAGCACAAGCCCACACACTCGTATGCACTACAACACACACATGCACCCCCTTACGGACAAGCACACACACTCGTATGCACTACAACACACACATGCACCCCCTTACGGACAAGCACAAGCACACACACTCGTATGCACTACAACACACACATGCACCCCTTTACGGTCAAGCACAAGCACACACACTCGTATACACTACAACACACACATGCACCCCCTTACGGTCAAGCACAAGCACACACACTCGTATACACTACAACACACACATGCACCCCCTTACGGTCAAGCACAAGCCCACACACTCGTATGCACTACAACACACACATGCACCCTCTTACGGTCAAGCACAAGCACACACACTCGTATACACTACAACACACACATGCACCCCCTTACGGTCAAGCACAAGCCCACACACTCGTATGCACTACAACACACACATGCACCCCCTTACGGTCAAGCACACACGCGCGTATGCACTACAACACACACATGCACCCCCTTACGGACAAGCACAAGAACACATGGCAATCGGTTTCAGCAGCAGTGTGGATCAGTGGTCAGAGCAGCAGTGTGGAGCGGTGGTCAGAGCAGCAGTGTGGAGCGGTGGTCAGAGCAGCAGTGTGGAGCGGTGGTCAGAGCAGCAGTGTGGAGCGGTGGTCAGAGCAGCAGTGTGGAGCGGTGATCAGAGCAGCAGTGTGGAGCGGTGATCAGAGCAGCAGTGTGGAGCAGTGATCAGAGCAGCAGTGTGGAGTGGTGGTCAGAGCAGCAGTGTGGAGCAGTGATCAGAGCAGCAGTGTGGAGCAGTGATCAGAGCAGCAGTGTGGAGCAGTGATCAGAGCAGCAGTGTGGAGCAGTGATCAGAGCAGCAGTGTGGAGCAGTGATCAGAGCAGCAGTTTGGAGCAGTGATCAGAGCAGCAGTGTGGAGCAGTGATCAGAGCAGCAGTGTGGAGCAGTGATCAGAGCAGCAGTGATCAGAGCAGCAGTGTGGAGCAGTGGTCAGAGCAGCAGTGTGGAGCGGTGGTCAGAGCAGCAGTGTGGATCAGTGGTCAGAGCAGCAGTGTGGAGCAGTGGTCAGAGCAGCAGTGTGGAGCGGTGGTCAGAGCAGCAGTGTGGAGCGGTGGTCAGAGCAGCAGTGTGGAGCGGTGGTCAGAGCAGCAGTGTGGAGCGGTGGTCAGAGCAGCAGTGTGGAGCTGTGGTCAGAGCAGCAGTGTGGAGCGGTGGTCAGAGCAGCAGTGTGGAGCAGTGGTCAGAGCAGCAGTGTGGAGCGGTGGTCAGAGCAGCAGTGTGGAGCGGTGGTCAGAGCAGCAGTGTGGAGCTGTGGTCAGAGCAGCAGTGTGGAGCGGTGGTCAGAGCAGCAGTGTGGAGCAGTGGTCAGAGCAGCAGTGTGGAGCGGTGGTCAGAGCAGCAGTGTGGAGCAGTGTTGACACAGCTGACTTGCCGCAGTATAAACATGACACAAATAGCGTCTAAACAGCATAGGCACTCTTACCGATGACATCCTTGTCATGTTGTGGGATCAGCTCCTTCCAGTTGGCTATGTCGGCATGGCCAAAATCAATGGTGATGAGGCGATACCGTGGGGCGTTAAGGTTGGTCTTGAATGTGAAGACGGAACCCTCGTTTGTAACATACTCGTACTCTGCGTCAAAGTTGTCAATCAGCTTCACCCACGGCAACAGACCTGTCAGAGAGATGACAAATTGCAATGCAGTGCACAGAGAGCAGGCCCCGCCCATGATCTCAGTAATATGACCTGAGTACAGTACAGACATATGGAACAATAAGTCCAATTAACAAAATCAGGACCAGTGAGATGCATTCGACAGGAGAAAAACACAGATACGCCACCTCTTGAATATTCAGAGGAAGGCGCAAATCCTTTGCGTTGGAAAAGGTAAACCGTATTTTGTAAAATCAGTCAGGGTATCGTAAAAAAAATTGTAACTGTAAAAAGTTTTTATTTATAATTTTTAAATTTTTTTATATCATTTTTGTTTAACATAATTACATAAACCATAGAGTGCCAATTCAGACAAACTTTTGAGGAACCGGTAGAAGTCACATTTCATTTGCAAACCATTTTTCAATACAGATGTGCGCTCTAAATGTGCATGCACAGCCGGTGTGGAGTCAGGGCGGGGGGGTGGGGGGGGTGTGCATCACCTTTGATTAGATTTAGCCTATGCTTGTGAGGGGTAATAAATCAGGGGCTCAGAACGTCCCCCTCCACTCCACGGCATAAAGCGGCTCTGATTAGCCCGGCTCTGCCTTCATCAAGCGCACTCCAATAATCACCAAAACACATCCTTAATCAGCAAACAAAAAAAAAGAAAAAAAATCAAAGCCGCCGCACGTCCAGGGCGCCGGTCTGAGTCACTCGCTTAATTATCTCGCAGATTATCTGCGAGGACCTTTGATTGCGTTCCCGACTGCCTCATGAATATGAATAAAAACCCTCGTTTCGGCGCTCAATCAGAGCTCCCGTCGGGGCGGGATCAGGCGCGAACGAGCGATCTCCGCAACCGGAGAGCCACGCGTCGCGCACTGAAAGTCCCCTCTCTTACCTTACCAGTGTGTGACCGGCGCTCTGCCGAGTGCACGTAGGACTGAGCGGCCTGACCATGATATCTCACCTGTAACCAGGCAACAGCAAAATCCTGTCCAGACCGCTTGGTTGGCTCTAAGGTTGATGCTAGCCCACTTTAGAATGTGCAAGTCTGAACACTTGCTTAGCCCTGGGCTAAAATCTCTCTTAGCCCGGGGCTAAGAATAGCGTGAACAGGTCTTATGGGAATCGGGGGGTGGAACTAGAGTAAGCTGTAAATGACACAGGAATAGTATGGAACACATGGTTGGATAAATGGCTGTAAGTCATCATGGGTCTGAGGTATCAAACTAGCCTCAAACCGTCACTCTACTGCCAGATATGCAGCCTGACTTTCGCCGGACTCATTTTCCTATTGAACTCTATGGAAAAATAAGTCAGGAGAAACTCGGGTTTAACTCGGGGCGTTGCTTCGGAGTGAAAGAGGTATAAAACAGGTGACAGCTCACCTGTGATGCCCTGGGGGATGGCCTGGAGGTCACAGTACCACAGCCTGTTCACTGGGTCGCAGCCCTCGTGGATGGACAGCAGCACATAGCGTCCGTCATCAGATACCTGCAGGCAGAGAGACTCACCGGTCAGCGGCACTCAAACGCAATCACCTGCCTGCACATAGCAGATTCCATGCTTTTACCTGTTTATACTACACACCTGTCCACACACAGCGGAGTCCACGTTTTTACCTGTTTATACTACACACCTGTCAACACACAGTGGAGTCCACGTTTATACCTGTTTATACTACACACCTGTCCACACACAGCAGAGTCCACGTTTATACCTGTTTATACTACACACCTGTCCACACACAGCAGAGTCCACGTTTATACCTGTTTATACTACACACCTGTCCACGCACAGCAGAGTCCACGTTTTTACCTGTTTATACTACACACCTGTCCACACACAGCAGAGTCCACGTTTTTACCTGTTTATACAACACACCTGTCCACACACAGTGGAGTCCATGTTTTTACCTGTTTATACTACACACCTGTCCACACACAGTGGAGTCCACGCATTCACCTGCTTATACTACACACCTGTCCTGCTTATACTACACACCTGTCCACACACAGCGGAGTCCACGCTTTCACCTGTTTAGACTGCACACCTGTCCACACACAGCGGAGTCCACGCTGTCACCTGTAATGGCAGAGCTTTAAACTGCACACCTGTCTGCACATTTTACACAAGTCTAGAGTACACTCCTACACAGACTTTACACTAGGCTTGTCGTGGTGTTACTATTTGGCCACTGGTGTTACTTCCCTCTAAAACACTGTTGATACCGGTATTACCATTGGTCATTGGTCTGAACCGGTTTTCATTAATTTCCCTTGATTAACAAGTGTGCTAACTATCTAAATAATCCATTGGCAGGTAAACACACAGCTTCATTCTTTCTGTTATGGAGATTTAAATGACAAATTCCACTTAGGAAAATCTGTTTTATTGACAAAGTAGGCCTACACTTAAAATAATTATACACTACTCTGTTATCTACTGCGTTAGCTTTCAGCACAACCTGCTATCTTTAACAAAATCTGCGCATGAAATCTTATCCATGAATATTTTCCTAGTGTGGTTGCGCAGAACGAAGCGACTACATCCACAATTTTAAATAATGTTGATAAAATGTGCACAATTTGCGATGTAACAATTTAATTACTCGCCGAATAGCTTACTGCCTATAATAGAGAACTGGCTATATCTGATAGTATTTAGTATTGTGTGAATATAATAGAATGTGCTTATATTCATTTAATAACCTCAAATTTGAAGCTCGGAAGATGCAGTTTTACTTAATACCGATACTGCTATTAACTACACCGGTGTAGGCTCCATTTAAACAGAACACCACGTTCTGACAAGCCTACTTTACACCTGTCCACTGTATACCTATCCAGAGACTATGTACTCCTGAATGGAGATTATGCTCATCTAGAGCTACATATACAAACTGTACACTGTACATCATAACAGAGTTTACACCTGTGTTGAGATCACTGTATATGCCTGGATACAGATTACTGTGCATGCCTGTGTGCAGATTACTGTGTAAGCCTGTGTACAGATTACTGTGTTGAGCACACAGTTTTAGTCTCTGCCCACATTGACTGGCACAAATGTATTGAATAAGACTGGATGTTCTTATTTTGGGGTGGGGGAAAGGCCTGCCCTACCTCAGCACCACTCATCCACTTGGGGTGGTCGGGGAACTCCGCACACAGGATGTCCTGAGACTGGGGGGTACCCAAAACGTGGTAGTACAGCTTCTGGTGTAAGTTTGTGGATGTCTCTGTGCCTACGGTCCAATATGAAGGAAGCAAACAAGATCCCACACGCATGTAAAGACAGCCACGTGCATTTGACTGGAGGAACAGTAGGTCTACTTCATGCAATCTGTGCGAGAGAGAGCTTGTGTGTAATACTTATATTTGTCTGTGTGTGTGTGTTTGTGGGTGCGCATGTGCGTGGGTGTCTCTCTGCGTGTGATATGTAGGTATGTGTGTGTATTTGCCTGCGTGTATGAGTGTATGTGTGTGTGCATTTGTGATATGTAGGTACGTGTGTTTACATGCGTGCGTGTGTGTATGCATGAGTGTGTATGTGTGACACGTAAGTATGTGTTTACAAGTGTGTGTGTGTGTGTGTGTGTGTGTGTGTGTGCGTTTGTCAAGTCTCACCATCACTCTTGCCATCCTGGGTGGGGTAAGAGTTGTAGAACAGGCCCCGGCCATCATGGGTCCAGGACATGCAGCTGAACTTGACACGCTCCAGCCGGTCCTCCAGTTCCACCGCCCCCTCCACCCGCAGGAAACGGATCTCCACCCAGTCCGAGCCGCTCACGCTTATTCCGTACGCCACACACTCCCCATCCTCCGAGAACGCATACCCTAGGAGACGCAGACCGTACATGCTCACAGTCACACCCGTTGCCAAGGGGACCCATGATCCCAGAAACACAATACAATGATGTAACAACAGGGTCACCAACCAACTGCATAAATTATCTACCATAAAATAATGTTTATTTTGATTTTGTCTAAATGTTTACATTTTTACAATGCATATTTGTACTTTTTACAGCTTCCACTACAAAAACAGGTCCAACAAAGACAGCTTTTAGTCTCCGAAAAAAGCACAAGCAAGCTAACTCATGACATTTTTAAGTCCATGTACTTCACGCTATTAAGGAAGATTAAATTGGACAGGTCCGTTTATATTTGAGGGTCAGCTGTACCATGATCAGTTTTTTTACTATTTCTTTTGCTTCTTTGTGAGCCCCCCCCCCCGGCCCCCGGCCCCCCCGGCCCCCGGCCCCACCCCCCCCCATATGTCCTAGTTATAAAAGTGATGTTAGATATAGACACAAGAACGCATTCTGACCACACTTCTTCATTACGTAAATGGATATAATCTGGTGTGAAACAGCGGCCACTATACAGAACTAATGACACAGATTGACCAATCAGAACCAGGTACCCCGCAACGCTGTGGTATAATACTATTATAAAGCAATGTGCAAAATGTACAGTTTAAAGAAAAATAATAATAATTTTATTTATTTATTTATTATTATTATAATTTTTTTAAAAGTGAACCTATCCTTCAACAGCTATCATTTTCAGAAAAGTGAGCCAATCGAGCAGAAAAACACAACTTGATCCCTTGTAAAAAACATGGATTTAGACTGCTGCCAAATACAAGCCCTTGAATTTGTCCATATGCCAGAGTGCTTTTGACAGCAACTTAATTAATATCCAGCCTAGATTGATACATGTTCAAATATTAGAAATATTACATCTCAGTTTATTTAAAATAAATAAATTAAAAAAAATTAATAAAATATTCTAAAACATAATAATCGTTAATTAAAATAAATGTTTAAAAGTGCTTGACAAAAACTTATCTAGATTAAAATTACCTAGATTCAATTATAATTACCTCCATTAAAATATAGAAAAAACATAATTAAATCAAAAACAGTATAATTTGTAGATAACTAATGCTAAATTCAGAGAGAGGGGAAATGATTCAAGTGCACTCTAGGCATACCATACAGAAATTATCATTATGCATCATTAGAAGAATCAATTAAATTAAATTTTTACAGTGCTATTTAGAAAGACAGTAAGTAAGTTTTGTTAGATTGGATTCCCAGTGATGTCATTTCAGAAAAAAAAACACAGGTATGGCAAAGTGACGTGACATAAAGCCTAGCCGCTAAAAGACATAAAAATTATTTTACAGTAGTGGACTAGCTGTTGTTGTAAGGCATGTTAACTTTAACAACAATAATTATTATTATAACAACAATAATTATGACAAAACCCGTCTTCCTCTACAGAGGTTGCATTAACACAGAATTGTATTTTTCAAGCAGAAAAAATGTGTGCCGCATTCTTAAAATGCTGGTGCCTCCATCGTAACATTCGATCAAGTTTTGAGTTGAGAGGCGTCTGTCCTGAATGGCAAAACCTGCGCATGACACTCTATGATAGATCGCTTCAACTATCCAAAATACAAAACACACACAAAATAGGTTGTGTTACCTAGCCATCCAAAACAACAGCAGAAAAGCGACATGATTGGCTAATTTGAAGCTGCGGACTTCTTGGTTTCGACTGTGAGTGTGTAAACGAATAGAGCGGAAGAACAGGGGCCTGTAATCACAAAGCGGGTTACGGAGTTGGATGGATAACTGCACACAGTTAACACCGAAACAGCACTTTTTACTTCGGTCCATGTCCCAGATTTGGGAGGGTCCCGGGTTTCACTCAGTAATCCTGCTTCATGATACAGGTCCCTGGTGAAAACTGGAGAGCCAGGTGGAACACTACTTGTGCAGCAATTTTGACTTGATGCAGCCATCTAGTGCATTTCCATCTAAGAAACAAAGTTGTGACCGTAGCCTATAAATTTGCATAAACACCAAGCAAGTGTGTCATTAAACCAAGAAATAGGCTACATAATCCTTAAAATAGCTGCACAAGGAGAGGATTGGTCCTGTGCGGCCGCTCAAACAAATCTGGAGAGAGCGGATAATGCATTACCATGCAAAGCATGGCATATTTAGTTTTTAAAATAATGAATACTAATGAATCATCTTGCAAGTTTTTTTTTTTTTTTGTGGAGAAAAGTGAATTGGGGCATCCGTAAAATGATTCATCAAATTTGTATGGCCTTATGGATTTTAGACAGTACTGTAGCTTGACTGAGTGCAGTTTTATTGTTATTTAGTGTAACTGCCATTCATGAGTTTATATTCTTTATGCATTTCTTTCAGAATGAAACATGTGCGTTATAAATGCAAGCGATAACAATATGTCATTAAAATACTGTTACTTTTGAGTTTTTCTGGTTGTTAAAAGCATGCATAAAGAAAATGCCTGTCCTCGTGTTCAAACGATGTTAAACATAAACCAAGACAACCTTCTTTCGCTGGCATGATACCACCTTGTGGAAAAAAATAATAATGGCAGGCTGGAAGACCACAGCTTGGCTCTCATCCAGAAAAACCCAACCCAAATGCCAGTGTGGCTGATGACGATGTAAATCTACAAAGCTAATCCACTAGTAACCCTTTGGCACTAGCAGGTTCGTGAGACCCACTGAAAACATTCCCACAATGCTCGTCTCAAGTTTTATCTTGGCAACGCGGCTGCATGCGTGAAATTTTGGCCGATGTGCCGTTTTATACTTCTGTGGAGTGCACGTAAAAACGGGTCTGCTTTTGTGTTGTGCGGGTGCGGTATGCGTGAAGGTTGCAGACCGCATACCTCCCCAAACATTTATAAGCACATAGTTGGCAACCAGGGCCCACATACACCGCACAGATCATGATTGGTTGACTGGTGATGTGAGGTGGGATTTCTGCCAAAGCTGACTCGTATACTTCACTTCCTGTTGCGAAATTAACAATACATATACAAAGCATTTAGGCTGCACTATAGTGACCTATATTCTTTTAAACCATGGTAATATTTATCCCCAATTAATCTTGAACTGAAAATGTATTCCCTGGGATTAGACTATACTTACTTACGTACTTTTCAGAAACACAACACAGGCTTGCTAAACACAAAGCAAGGCATAATGTTTTAGCAATAAAATCCATGTTGCTTGTCTGGTAATCATTTGGCACCTACATCCATCAACGCTGCATCGGTTTGCCTAATGTATTCTTTGTTTTGACAAAAAAAAACACCAGGGGTGTGTCCGAATCAGCACACTTCCACATTGTTGAGTAGCCTTGGTGAGTACATAGGGCGACAAACTCGTAAAGTACGCACATTTTTTTCTAATTCTTCAAACACCCGGATGACACACTTACTTCCGGGGTTTCGCTGAGTACATTCGGGAGCACACTTTTCAAAAAGTAAACGGACATTTTGGTCACAAATATTATGTGAGCTTCATTTAAAAAAAATGAGGCACAGCTTCGCTGACGTTGCCGTTCAAATACAACAAAAACAACATGTGACATGGCAGCGCAAGAGTGGGGCGCAGGGTTCCCAGATCATGTAAGACTTTCCAGCCAAATGGCGACTCAAACTAGCCCAAATGATAGGCTATTTTTAACCAAAACCAACATATTTTATCATGTTTTTACTTTTTAAAATAAGTGCGTGCTTTGCGACTTTTAATTTTTACCTGTGACTGCATTTTGAAAGTATCCCAATTTAGCTGTAAAACCGTGGACATGGCAACACTGGTGGGACGTCTTATGACCTGCTTATGACACTTCCGCAGTGTGGTTGGAAAATAGTATGTCGGATATTTTTCGCGCACTGCTAAACAGTGCACATTAAACAGCACACTTCTGCCAGTGCACTGTATGCAGGAGACGGGGCGCAGTATATAGGGCTCTGATTCGGACACAGCCCAGCATCAAAAATAAAATCAGCTCCTCATCATGTTTGAATCCATCTGAAGCCAGTGGCACCCATAATGCATTGCAATGTTGGTGACAGTATTTGGTATGCCCTTGGTTTCTAGAGGCTAATGCAAAAGCAATTCCTAGCTGTGCCTGCCAGCTTAGATCTAATGGGGTCAAATACAGCTCAGCTCAAATGTGCCAGTGCAAAAGGGGGCACATGTAAAGCACTAGGTTATTATTATGGGATACAGGGGCACCAGACACTGCTTGGTTTAATGGTGGTCCATGGCAACAACATCCAAGTACATGGTAAACCAGACGTTGTTCATCACTCCCATATCACAAATCATCAGATTGTGCTTCACAAAACGAGTTTAATTTTGATAACGTTATTGCATATTTTCAACAAAAAAAAAGTACTACCTTCAAGTTGCCTGCAATTGGCCTGATACCCAGTATGCCTCAAACAATTACAACTAGAGCCAATCTGTGAGCGGCTGTGTCTGCACAGAAATCCCAATTGGTCAGCAGTGTCTCTCTGTATCCAATAATCCTTCTCCATTGTAAACCTGCATCTTCCTTTTTATGGTGTCTGATGTGGCAACACCGTGTCTGGCCCTTACTGGTCCCCAGTCCCAAGTGTTACTGTGATTAATTCTCACCTCTCAAAGCGACCGTGCCATCCTCAGAGAAGGTGTTTGGATCCAGGAAGATGGTCGGTTCTGCTTCCAGGGTCTGCTGGACATACATCACGCTCTGGTTCTGTAGGCCCGTGTTGTAGAAGTGGAAGTATCTGTGAGAAAGGCAGGGAAAGGAGGGGCATCAGGGGCTTGAGTAACCCGTCATATGGTGCCCATGGCTCAGCCTAGAAGCCAAGAAGCTCTGTACCTGCGCAATGTGATTGCAGAATTGGATAACTGTCCTCCAAACCCCACCCCCGACCCCCACCACATACCGACTCCCTCTCTTAAAAGGGCAGCTGTATTTTGGGTAGTCATAGAGCTCCGTCATGCGCTCCTTGAAGAGGTCCCGGACAGCACAACCCTCCAGAAATGGTACGGTCAGCTGATTCTGGGCATTCACAAAGGCCTGCAACACATCCAACCCAAATCACTGTAACACCACCAACAGAGGGCACTAGTGAAACTTTCCATGTATAAAAGGCAAAGTAGCATTACATATACAAAGCGTATAGGCTACTCTATAGACCTGAAAATACAAACTAATAAAATCAAAATAATGGAAAGTTACAATATAAAGCGCTCACCAGAATTATTGGCAACTCTGGAAAATATGAGCAAAAAGCGCAATAAAAAAAAAAAGCATTGGTCGCTACCAGCATGACCTTACACTGAAAATATGAGAAACATCTAATCTTAAATTTAGGTAAAATTATTCAAAGAAGAAAAAATTATTGATAAAAAGAAGTAAATGGTTTCCAAAAAAATAAAAATGTGTCAATTATTGGCAACGCTAGAAATAGTTACAAACAAAACCTAATTGAAGTATATTCCCATTCATATTTAACGTTTTATTTAAGCACACCTGAGTCTCCCATTATGCGGTCATTCTCAACTTCCTCTTTCACTGACGTATAAATATGAGGTAAAACAGAGGCCAAAACCCCTTAGTCATCGATCAACATGGGGAAGATCGGAGAACACACAAATTAAATGAGACAAAATGTTGTTGATCTTCATAAATCAAACAAAGGCTATAGGAAAATGTCTTAACGTCTGAAACTGCCTATATCCACCATTAGGGCAATAATTAAACATTTAAAGCAACTGGAGCTGTGATGAACTTGCCTGGAAGTGGACACCAGTGTAGTTTGCCCCCACACCAGTGTAGTTTGCCCCCATGCACCATGAGGAAGAAGGTTTGAGAAGCAAACATTTCTCCAAGGATCACCATTTCAGAATTTCAGAAGTTGGTTGCATCCGGGGGTCACCAAGACTCACCAAAAGTACAATCAGATGCCACCGCTATGGCAACAAGCTATTCAGTAGGCTTGCCAGAAGAAAGCCTTGCTGTCATCATACCACTAAGTGCCAGGAGTTTGTTAAATGTTACCGGAATTTAGATTGGAACCGGGTGCTATGGTCAGACGAGACAAAAAGAGTGGCTTGTGGATTCTAAAAATCACCAGCCATTTTCAGCATTTTATCAGCCAAATTACCTTTTACAATATAACACAATCTGGTTGGTTACCAGCCAAAGTGGCTGCTAGAGTTTACCAGCCACAATCAACATTTTACCAGCCGGTGGCTGGTGTTAATTTCACACCCTGATAATTGTACAGTAGCTCAGCCAACGATCTTATGGCAACATCAGCCCGGGATTGGTTGTCTCACCTGCGTTTTCTCGCTGTCCGGATCCTCCAGCCAGTTGTAGGGGTCCGGCACCTTCTCTCCATGGTATTCATCCATCTGACAGGAATCACGTGCGCAATACAGATGCCGTCAGTTACTTAGTCTACAAGAGTAGTTAACGTAACATTTAATGGATAACTGCAGCTATACACAGACACATTACACAGAAAGCTAACGTCAGCTGGTACATTTCAAAAGGTAATTTATCCAGCCAGCGGTAACGACACCTAGCAAATGCTGCAATTGTCACAAAATAGTAACAGTTCGTTCATATTAATGCTGGAGTACTCACTCTTTTAATGAACGACCGAGCTAATGTTAGATAACATTAGCAAATGAATGTCATATAACGTTAGCTAACGTTAGCTAGGTTAACGTCAGATTGATCTGGCAGTATGACCTTGCTTTTCCAGCTAACGTTAACTTAACTGTGTTATTTATAGGTATACCATTTTGGCTAATCATATTAAGTCAGTGAAAGAGAGGAACGTTTTCAGTGTTTTAAAAGATAAATTGCTTGCAAATGCATAACAATCAATTTAATCACCGAGCTAGCCACCCACGACAGCTATTTTGATTTGTTTAAACTGATAATATTAGCTACCTAAACTAGCCATTGAAACGACCATAAACACGTAACTACTATAAGGAGTTCCAACTATTAGGTAGCTAACATTAATCAGACAAGCAGGTCGACAGGTGGCGAGCCCCCTCGCCCATCCTTGTGGGCAGAGCAGTAGTCTTGCTAGCTTGCTAGCTTCTTAACGTGAGACAAAGCAAATGAGAATATTCATTGTGAGATGCCGGCTCCAGTCCTTAGCTAGAGCCACAGCAAGCGGCACACGTTGCTACTTACAACCGACTCGTCGCGGTACACGTTTGGATATTGAAAAGGCATTTTTACAACCAAATAAGAGGTCCAATAAATGAACAGTTATAATTATTCTGGAAATGAACAGAGCAGTAAGATTTTGTGGTCGTTATAAACCCCAACCTGCTTCGTAACAGTGGAAAACTAGAGACTGCCGGGATACGACAGTCAAAAAGTGTACAAAGAGCAGCAGACGAAGGAGAGAGAGCTGCATAAAATTCGCTAGAAATTAGAGGGCGCCATCTATTGTTGGAAAGTGGAAAAAACTAATTTTTATCAAGCTTTCAAATGCAGTTTTCTTGATGGTGCTGGTGGTAAAGCAATGGGAAATTTAGAAATATATTACATTCTGAATGAACAGTTCAAAGGAAAAGCAAATAATAATAAATCAAACCTGCATTGTGTTAAAATCTGTTTAAGAACAAAATTATGGAAAAACGCAAAACTTTAATAACCTTAACTGGAGAGAGATTAGCTTGAATGAAAAACAGCATGTACAGGACCTGCTGGTTTCCAAACCCCAGGTTCATTGTATTATTGTTCCAGTGGCAGAGTGTGCTGGGATGGATAAAAGATTGTTTAAAGCACAACTGACATTTGGTAGAACTTTGGGTTGTGTAGTTACCTGGCCATGATATGAATCCAAATGGTGGCAAAATATGTTCATTAGTTGCTCTGTGCTCCCTTGGGGTAATAATCCAGAATAGGGTATTTGTCGCTCTCCATTCACTTCTATAGGGCAGCTAAAACAGTCTCAAAATCAGGACGTATACAAACGCGAACAATGTCAATACAAACAATCACCAGCCATCTTTTAATTTTTTTATTAAATGGTCCTGGCTTTTTCATATTTTATTTGGAACGTAGATCCGGTAGGTAACGTTAATTGTAACGTTAATTGTTGTGCCAGAAACAGCATTAATGCAATGGTGCGTCAGAAACCACTTATTGGTCCAAATTTCCACGGAAGCAAACGTTCAGTCTACAGTGGGTGCATCCCAATACCCGACAAATGCACCCTCCCTTTCTCCACTAGCACATCCTCTCCTCCTTGCCCCGGAAACGGATCTTTGTGTTTTAATCTAATGTTGCTGATTACATCTTAATTACATATTAATGTTTACTTATGAATGAATGTTTAGAAGCAAACCACAATGTCAGGTACATTGCATACTGTACATGTAAATACTTGTACTCGAAACATTCAGGCAGTTTTGCATACTTCCGGGTAGGAGAGGAGTGGTAGTGGGGGAGTGGAGGAAAGGAGGTGGGGACGCAGCCAGTATATCTATGGTAAACAAACCGAACTGCCAACATCTTACTAGTTTTTTTCTGGTAGCTTGCTAACAACATTGAAGAAAATAGTACTTTTATAAATAATTTGAATTACATGAAAAAACATATGTACAAAGACTGGTTATTGTTTGTATTGACAGAATCTGCTTAATTCTAGTTCATATCCGTGCTAGAAGTGTCATTTTAAGACCGTTTTAGCTGCCCTATAGAAGTGAATAGAGAGCGTCAAATACCCTATTCTGGATTATCACCCCAGGGGAGCACAGAGCAACAAACGAACATATTTCGCCAGCATTTGGATTAATATCATGGCCAGGTTAACTACACAACCCAAAGTTCTACAAAAGTTCAGTTGTGTTTTAAGAAATATGTTGCAATGTCCTCAATCTCATCGCTAGGTGGCAGCAAAAGCCTTTTTCTTATTAAGCAAAGCCATTGCTCCGCTGTTAAATGTTGCTGCTGGTGGAGAAGAATGGATCCCCAAAAGTCACTTGAATGTCGCCATGCTAGATATTCATTGTTAGATAGTAGTGCAGGTAATCTACATATGTTGCACTGTTGAAGTAATTTAGACATTTTTGTTATTCTTAAATAAACAACATCAAATACAATTTATTTGTATACACATTTTAATGCAAAGTTGTGCTAAATTGCCATCTCTATCACACAGAGTTGTGTTAATGTTTCTGTAAGGTCAATAAACTAAAGGAATTAATCTGTGATTGAAGTTTGAAAAACAGACACTCAATGCGAACATGCATGCCAAATAGAATCCAACAGAACAAGAATGGGAAACTCACTCATCCAAGTTAACTTGCATGGCTAAAAGTACTGTGCTCATAGGTACAACGATGTCCCACCTTCGAATAAATCACACAGCCTTTACACGGCACACCTTTTAACCAAAATACCTCCAAGCAAAGGTCTTATCAATTTCTTCTAAGAACATCTGTCTCCAAGCAGAACTGCATGTTCACAGCAGGGAGACATTATTTCATAATAAAGTGTTTTTTAATCTGCTCTATCTGTGTGTGACCCTGACCAGTGGTCTCTCCCACAATACAAACAAATAAGAGGGAACAGCACCATCATAAACTCTGAGCACACAACTACACATTAACCCTGCCTTATTGTCTACGTTTGACACAATTTCCCATTATGGGATTTTTAAAACGACACGCCTGGGAGAGAGTTTTCTATCCACAGAGATGCATTTTGTGTTGAAGATGGCGTCTTTTGTGAAATTATGATGCTGGACAAAAACTCTGACCTTTCTGCATCGAGTTGTGACATAAAATTGCATGTCTATGCAAACACAGCCCAGGACATCTTGCAGTTTAACAGCTTTTCCTGGATGCTCTGGCATCTGAAAATTGTTCAGGTGCTGTGACAGCCCTGGGAAGGGATGCCACTCTATGGCAGAGCCATTACCCACATTGCAGCGGTGTAATCCGAAGGGTCAAGCAGAGGAGCTCAGCATATCCAGGCCACTCTGCTGCTGGACTCTCACTGAAGGCAGTGATTGAGATAAGAGCATGTCAGGGACCCTTGCAACACTAATTACACTGATACGGCTTCTACTATCTGTGAAGTAATAAAGGCCAACAAATTAAATTTAAAGAAGAAAAAAGAGGAAATGTGAGGTGAAAGGTGGAAAGTGTCTCTGTCGTTGCCTGGGAGACCAGGCATCGCGGCCGTTAAGATCCCGGCAGCCGTGTGTGCATGCGGAGTTATACATTAACCACTTGCCCAATCTCTGGATTTGCTCAGTTATTTAGCCCTGCAGTGGAACCTTTATTTTATTGATTATTTTCCACTACTCCCTTTTTTAATGATGCGCTCGGGGCTGGCTAGGAGACAGGCTCCTCGCACTCTCCCAGCATGTAAATACCCCTCCCATCGCCTCATGTCAGCAGGGTGAAAGGCCTCTGTTTGCAGAGCCCTTCTCTGAAGGGCAGCGTGGCCATGTTTCTGTTTGCTTCTTGTCCTGCTATCAATGCGGCTAAGTTTGCCTCCCACCACCCTGGCCAGACCCCCCCACTGCACAAACAGAGCCCTTTCCCCCCCACTCTGCCCTCCTGAACCATGTGACATTATTACCTCAGGAGCCACGCGCTGATTTAATAAACCAATACGGTTTCATTGCTGCACACTGGCCATTGTCCCAACTGGTGGAAGTTAAATATTGCATTTCTGATTCATTTATTTGCAGCGTTTGTTAAATGTTTAAACTTCTGAAGCACAGCAGAATACTCCCTGACGCAAGATGCAGGACAGGTATGTGCAGGCATAGATAATTCATATTTGATATGAAAATATGGACATTTATTGATAGGTATGGACAGGTAATATTCAGCTAAGGACAGCTATGGATTGGCAACATTGAAATATGTGCAGGTAGTATTCAGGTAACTGCAGGTATTGATATTCATATACTGAATATAAGTGGGTAGGATAAGTAAGTAAAATGTCAAAGCAAAAGTAGGCAAAAGTGTTATATTTCTAAACAAATTTGTTCAGACAATTCATCTCACCGCCACCCCCCCCCAGTCCTGTTGTTGTGCATAGGTGTAACCAACAGCAACTTGTAGTTTGTATGTCATTTAATGCCGTTCATTGTAATGTAAACATCATATAAAGGTATACAGAAGGGACATTCAAATAAAGAAATGGAAAGTCAATGGCAGGTATGTACAGATGTGGATGTGTAAAAGAAGAATACACAATGTTCCATTGATAATTTAAACTCTTGAAAGTCTTCTTTCTTCTGACTAGGAGATTTGATAAAGATTCCATCATCTCCCCCATTGTGGACCATCTCTGATGTTTGAATCCAGCCTGTAACTGAACCCTGGGCCACATTGCTGGGGGGGTGAAAGGTCACAGGACATGCTCGGTGCATTGTGGGTGCTCCATCAGTGTCACTGGAGGGGACGGCGGCGATTTCCGCGGGCCTTCCGTCTTCCTGGACCGCTGGAGCGTTTCGTCCCCTCCCTCTCTCCTCTGTGATGTGTCGCTCATCGCATCTCTTTCTCTTTCATGGCCTCCCCCTGTCATCACACAGACCCCCAGTGTCCTCTGCCCCTCGCGCATCCACCCCCCCCCACCCTACCCGCTCACCCGGTCACAGGGGGTATCAGAGTCATCAGGAGTCTTCATCACCACCTCCATTCATCAGAAAGAAATGAGCTTTGTCCCCCTCGCCTTCCTGTCCCTCTGTCCGTCTGTTCATCTACCCAGCTCTCTCCATTTTCTCTCTCTCTTTCTCACTCACTCTCTCTTTTCTCAGTTCAATTTAGTTCACTTGGCTTTTATTCTTTATTGCAATGGCAAAAATATCTGTCTCAGTGGCCTACGGTGGCCTGGAGCTGACACATATCTGTTTCGTTCCCTTTGAATGTGAAGTGGGAAATTAAAGTCTGGCATATACAAAACAAGTGGGTACCCTCTTTTTTGGGTTGTAGAGGCTTTTCATTTTGGAAGTCTACTACAATCATAGGCTTCTTTTGACACCCTCATTTACATGCTAACTGTTAACATGCAATTTCTTTTGATAGAGCCGTCACACCGGTTTGGCGATACTTCGGAAGAATTTATACAAAAAGGGACTGTCTACAAAATAAATTAGAACAGTTTTAAAAGGTAACAAAACAGTTATAAAACCGTCAAGTAAGGCTCAGATCTCATTACCGTTAGCGGCTGTGATTTTTATCATATTTAAATGAATTTTCTTGGGTCCCAGGTGAATAAGAATGGGCTAATTAAAAAATGACACATTTTTGAGACAGACAGACAGACAGACGTTTACACACAAGGTTTACACTTCCTTGAGCTCATCAGGCTTGTCATTTCTGCAGAAGGTGACTGAATACCCATCCGTCTCCCTGTCAAGCGCCTTGTTTTGGGGGGCTGAGCATGAATGCTGGGATTGAATCCCTCTGGTGAGCTCACTGTGTGTAAGACTAAGAGCCCCCAGGACACAGGGGCCCTTACCACACTCTGAGCTGTGGAATGAAGAAATGGTGAACGTGAGCCGCTCGCTTCATCACTATTTTGTATTGATTTTGGCTTATGAATCATTGTGTTGTGCAATGACATGAGAAACGCAATACAGACGGGGTCCAGATATCAATACAAAACTCCCTGAATGCAGGACATTTTTTCTGTAATTTTGTATAATGGAATTATGATATACATTTGTATTATGACTGTTATCAGCCACCATGAGCTTTCTAAGCTGTACATGTAAGATGCCATTCCAGATGGAGAGATGCTACTGTTGGGGAGACAATAGCCTTTCTAGCCTTTATAGTCACAGACCAGCTCTTCATCTATAACCTGTCCTTTTCTCATTTTCTCAGTTTGTCTCTCTGCATACCCCATGGTATACCCACAGTCCAGTCCTCCCCGGACTATGCCTCATTGTCCAACAACCTGCCGAACATCCAGCACCACAACATTAACTTGTGCAATCCTTTCTGGAAATGTATCTAGCAGCGTCAAAAGATTGTCCTGTCTCCCCAAACACTTCAGCTAATACAGCGGGCACGCATCTGTAAAACAATAATAAATAGTTGTATGTCAAGAGACACAAGAAAGAACTTGAATTTGTTGTTTTTCAGACTCTCGCATTTCAATTTTGCAACGACATGTTTTTCACTGTGTCAACACCAACCCGCGTGTGCTTGTTTCTCTGTGTAATTTGAATTGTCACATCAATCAAAATGGGCCCTTTTTCCAGCAAGCTGTAGAAATTGAGCAAACTCGAGGATGGGATGGAGTTTTCCCGAATCTCTCCTTTTTGTCACGGCACGGATGCATCTCACGAACACCACAAGAGACGGGGCGTCTGGAGGGAAGACAAAAGAACAGTGTGATAAATAAAACTCCACATGCGTCATCAAACTGTCACGTCCTTAAAAGGAGACCCCCCACGTAAAAAAAAGGCATGTTGACGGAAAACGTTCTCCAGAGTTACTCAACAGGCACTAAATTACAAACGGGCGCGGGATGCTTTTCAAGGTCCTAATTGAGTGCTCTGTGAGGAAAAAATTGCGCCGTGTCACACGTGCGCCAAACTTCGCTTGGGTCGCTTTGCTCTCGGTTGTACGTCACGTCGCTCCCTAATTGGAGCTGTAGGATGACTGAGTATGGAAAGTCAGCACCTGGTGCTGCGATATAATCTCATTCCGTCAAAATGCAGACCTGTGGTCGGCCCATTTTCACACAAAAAAGTATTGCAAAGCTGATTTCCCTCCGAGTCACCTTTCTACAACAGGATCATATTTCCACAAGCAAGGGTCAAAGGTCACCTCTTCGGCTTCCCTGGTCACTCTTGACCGAAGTCGGGGGGGTCGGCTTCGGACAGGGCAGCACGAGCACTGGGGTAAGAGGGCAGGAGGGCAGGGGACAGCGAGACAGAACTAGAATCCTGTTGTCATCACTCTTTCTCTCGCTTGTTGCCCTGTGGGCATCTGGCTAACCTTGTAGTTTTGTCGAACCCACCCGCACGCTACCCGCACTGGCACAGCGCCCCCCCTAAACCCCGATTGCAAATCTAAGGGTTAGTGGTTTTAATTTCAAATTCCGTCAGAACAAAACGTTATCTGACACATCCCTCGCTCGTTGTGATCACATCAATAGACATGGATTTTAAAAACAGCTCTGTGTTTACAGAGTTGGGTCATCACGGAGTAGTGGCGGTGACCTCGTCAGGAACCCGAGGCCCCGCTCTCCTCTCTAGGGGAGAGAGAAACTGCACACTAGGGTCATCGTAACGATAAAGATTTCTTTCTGCCAATGCACTCTTTTATGAATGGTGAGATGATAAAAAAAAAATAAAAAAAAACATTTGGCTAGATTCGATTAAAATTTGACTGGCAAATAAATGCAATTGTTGTTTTGCATAAAACACAGTTTAGCGCGTTCAACCATCACTAGAATTAAATTGTTAACTGCGTTTGTGTGGGAAGACTTTAACGGTTGTTTTTGTTTGTAAGTCAAAATGAAGGCTGAATGTTGAATGAATGTGAGGCAGTTCTTTTCTCCCTCTCTCCTCTCTTTCTTTCTCTCTGTATCTGGGATGAATACTGCAGGAGAAAGCCATTGTGAGGACAGCTGTGAGAAAAACTCTTGTATTTTGTGTAAACCCATCTCAGAGATTTACGCTGCCAGTTGTATCCAATTAAACAAGTGTGCTTGCTATCTGTACGTTGACAGACCGTGCTATTGTAAAAATTGAACAGTACATACTTCTTTGTGAACATTTGAACATGCACACACACATTTGTGCACACACCCACACCAACTCGCATAGACATACACAAAAAAACACAAACTCACACAGACACACACAAACATGTGCATATACACACGTGCATAGCTGTACACAAACAAACACATGAAAATACACATACACACAAACAGGCATGCAGGCTACAATTAGACACATGCACAAATAAGCAAATACGCATCCAAACATATAACCCCCAACAAAACAAATGCATAAACACAAATAAAACACAATACTGGCACAAACACACACACACACATGGAGTGAGTATGTGTGTGTGTGTGAGAGAGAGAGAGAGAGAGAGAGAGAGAGAGAGAGCGAGAGAGAGAGAGAGCGAGAGAGAGAGAGAGAGAGAGAGAGAGAGAGAGAGAGAGAGAGAGAGAAAACCTTGATCTGATTCTGAAGAGTGTGTTCACTTGAGCCCAAATTGCAGGCGTCTGATTGCTGGACCTCAGGAGGACCCCGCCCTGACCTTTAGCTACAGTTTAATCTGGCCTGCAGGGTCAAGGAGAGAGCAGCCCCATCTTAATTACTTCCTCCCAATAAAAGCAGACAGCGATGGAGTTTGATGTATGGGCAGCAGAGATATGTGCTGCCTGCGATTGACCATCGTGTTACCCTCACAGCCTTTCCGGGCTGAGATCCGGGAAGGGGAGGATATACCAGCTCAATGGGCTCGATCAGGAATAATACACAGAATGATCTGCTTTTGTGCATTCATTCTCATTCTGATGGAAATAAAGCCCGATGAGCCAGGAAATGTTTAAAGGCTACACTCACAACAAGAGCAGCACGACCTTCAGCGTGGTATTATCGGGAAAGAAATTAAATTCATATAAATTTGTGGTTGTTAAGACCCTGAAATGTCATAATTTTGTATATTTGCAACGAAAAAAGAAAAAGAGAGTTGTTTTCTGAAACGAGACGGTGATTACAGATGGTTTCATTAGTACTCACAAGCTCTGAAGCTTTTCTTACGAGGGAAACCTGCGTGTTCCCTTGGCATTAGCTGGATTCCTAACGACAAAATGATGTCCGTCGTAATCGGACATCGGAACGCCTATTGACCCAAGAGCAGATTTTCTAATGACGTGCGCACCCCCAGATGTAATGAGAGAACCGTCTCTCTCCGCTCAGTGCATGTCTCAGGCACGCAGTCAGGATGACTTTTTACTGCTTCTGGAACTGCGTCTATACACTTTGTCTCTGTGCTAGCAGCAAGGCCAGACAGAGGCATGTTCACCCAGGAGGAATTTACATGTCGCCACGGAGAGACAGAGTGGACGTTTTTGTTCTTGTTCATAACAGACTGATTCACGTACAGCCTGTCCAGCAGAGGGCGTCACACTGACAGACACTCAGCACTTTCTGTTTTCCTCACACACAGATAGCATTAATGAACATGTGAGATAGAATGGCCTGATGGATAACAGAATCATATGATTATTATTATTATTATTATTATTATTGTTGTTGTTGTTGCAACTTTTCAGATTTAGGTATTTCAGCTTTTTGATAATCTGCCAGGCATTACTCATAATATTTTTGCATCCCTTAAACAATTGTGTGGTTTTGTCTATACTGTAGAATGATTTTGCCTGGGAACCGTGAATCCCAGGGGGAGAATTGGAAATCTATTTTACTCTTTTAAGAAATATTTTTTTGTTTTATGTCAGGATTTTACAAAACAGATTCTGATAAAAATTGTGTATAATATACTGTGTCTGGTTTGCACTTATTTTATATAATTGTGCACATTGTAATTGCTAATATTAACATGTAAATAATGACGTCACAAAATTCAACAGGCTTCCATTGTATTGTATTAAATAGCCACCAAACTGCACCCAGCAGTAGGTGTTGGATAAAGATTTTTTGAGATGGGAGATCCTTCACCACAGGGTAGTCAATGTAGGTGCTTAAGAGCTGGATAAGGTGAGAAGCTCTGATTTACTGAACATTGACCACAGTGCTGAGAGGTGGCTGGGGGCCCAGTAGTTTGCATCTGAAAGTTGCTGGTTCACATTCTGAACCAACCGAGCCAATGTGGAGTCTGTCAGCTAAGCCATTGGAAGTGCCAATTGACTCCATGTCCCAAAGGTGAGGTGGTTGTGCGGTCCAGGGGGCTATCGGGAGCCAGACCCAGCTCGACTGTGGGATGCAGAATGACATTGACGTCTCTTCGTCCCAGAGACAATAACGGTGTTCCAACACCAGCGCGGAAAGCACAGTGGGAAAGCTGTGTGTGGAGGGTGAAGGAGTGCAGGTGTGGCTGGGTTTGTGTTCAGGGGAACCAGCTGCAGGATAGAGGGAAGAAAGAGAGAGAGGGAGAGAGGGAGAGAGTGAGAGAGAGAGAAGGGGGGAAGGCATCTGTTTCCCTTCTCCAGTACTCATATAACATCTGGATGAGGAACAAACACACCGACAAGTGAACCATGAGAGAGAGAGAGAGAGAGAGGGAGAGAGAGAGAGTCATGGTTGCCCAAAGAGGAACGTCTATGTGGTCACTGTAAGACAGGAGAGGCGGAGACAGAAATGCACTTCCTCCAACACTGTGAGAAATATTGTGAAATCAGAAAAATATATTTCACCAAATTTTCTAAATATATAAATACATTTTCTTCTCTAACAAATCCTCCTGGGAGAAGGGTCAACAGCCCCACTTGCAGCACAAAATGTTTCAGCCTGTCACAACCTGAGGGACAATGAGGCAAACCCTCCTGGGAGAAGGGTCAACAGCCCCACTCGCAGCACAATATGTTTCAGCCTGTCACAACCTGAGGGACAATGAGGCAACACCCTGCAATAATATCATTACTGTACAGATGAAAAGGTTCAACCCAAGAAACAAAACTACAATTAATAATTAAATATTATTATTAGTTTTAATCATTCAATTGCATACAAATGTAATAATTATTCTTATATTAATGTTTTTATTTTATTATCCTTCTTTTTACTATATAATGCTTTGGCAATATTTACTGTACCATATGTATTTCATGCCAATAAAGCACATTAAATTGAAAATGAGAGAGAGAGAGAGAGAGAGAGAGAGAGAGAGAGAGAGAGACACTTCCACTACACCACAATGTCATTGTCATTGCATTTCCCACAGAGACCCTGACCTCACAGGGGCCATAGTAATGGAATGGGGCACCTGATAACTTTCATATTGTGCCATAACAATAACTGGAGCAGCTTCCCCATGCTTCAGTACTCTCATTGTGATCATGCACTTGTCCCACACATACACCATGCCAAATATGAAGATATGCTGTGCATCTGAGGTACATTTGCACAAAAAAACTACAGCACTTCTATTTAAATTTTTAAGCATTCATATTTTCCAGTTGTTTATGCTGTATGATCAATTCACTGGTCATATGGAAACAGACTCACATAATATGAGGAAGCAGGGATGGACAGGGAGTGAAGAGAAGGGAAGTGAGAGAAAGAGAGAGAGAGAGAGAGAGAGAGAGAGAGAGAGAGAGAGTGAGAGAGAGAGAGAGAGGGGGAGAGAGGGAGATAGAGGCCTGTAGCCAGGATCAGGATATCCTGATTTGTTTGTTCTTCTCACACACTTTTCTTCCTGTCTCAGCTGGATTTAGACTTCCTCTTCCACACGGGTCTATTCTGAGCAAGCTCGGTGTTTTCCTCTCTGTAACCCTCCCTACACCGGGACTTGCCTCGAACCTGTGCACCGACACAACAACACCAAGGGTAACAGGTGCTGTCCCGAACAATATCGCCACTGCAGGTGCAGAGGAGCGACGGATGTGTGAAGTGTGAATGCACATACACACCTTCTCACATCAATCACTGTATATATTTCTTCTCCTGTTGCCAATATTCATTCACAGTTTCCTTAAACAACAAAAACACGAATGTCCGTTCATTGATTTTGCGTGGAAACAATATCCCGCACATGTGTCCCATTATGTAACATGCGGATGGGTTGTATTTCTCAGGGTACAGGCCATTGAAAATATCGCTGTCTATAAATGAAAATTCACAGTAATATCAGACAGCTATCAGCATGATATGAGACAGGTCAATTCAATTTGCTTATAGCTGCATATACGTATATCTTCGTAAACAGTTAATATCTTCTTATTAAGCGTGGGCTATGGAAAAGCATTGGCTGAGGACCTCTTCTCAGTAAAATGGTTAACTTTTGTTTATATTTGATACATTTATTCAACACCTCCTATGGAAAGCAAAGTAGTGCCTAGTTAGCATATGAAAGCTATCGGCACTGTCTTAAGTGTGCTATTATTATGTCATGAATCTACAGTATATAAGACATGTCACAGAAGTGGCTATTCAATACAATGTAAATATTTGATCTTTATGTTCACCATATCCCATATAATATATAACTGATGGCAAAATCTATTTCAAAATATCCCTAAAAGGGAAGGTATATCTTCCATTTCGCTGAGGATCCTATGGGACTCCCTTTCAGACCCCCAGCCCACAGTATGGGAAGTCACGATGGAGAGGAAGGGGAAGAGAATGCGTATTGTGTGAAGAGAAGAAAGGTAATGGCTGTAGCAGATTAATCACAGGATGGTACCCCGTGACCCGGGAGCGAGTGACAGCAGGGCCACGCTCGCGATTCTCCGCGCCTTGTGGAAAATCACTGCGCCAAAACCGCAGCGGACAGGTGCGGACTCTGAGAAACTGCTCATTGAGAAATTTTCATGAGACGCAGCTTTACCGTTCACAATCGTAGGATGTATTACACAGCTTTTCGATTGTTGTGCCCCCCCCCCATTTTTTGAATCTGTCGAAAGTGTTTCTCTCTTCCCGTTGGAGGCATGCCGGCTCCCTGCCCGGGTGTTGGGAACCCCCTTCTGGAACGTTCTCTCGCTGACTTCCTGTTTACAAGGTTAAAACACGGAACTCTGAGCCATTGTGCCCCCCCCACCCTTCCCCCAAATTTTTGCTTCCTGAGAGAGGGCTTCTGGAGTGAATGTGAGTGCATTTACTCTCCCACTCACACACTCAAGATTCGGTCAAACACCCCTGCTCTCAATTTTACCAATCACCCCCCCAATCACCCCCCCCCCCCCCTCCTCCTACACATCACGCAAACACTCTCAGGTGATCCCCCCCCTCCCCACTGGTGCCATTGCATATCACCTTTGCCAGGTAAGCTGGCTACTCATTTTCCACATTCATCTACAAACATCCATGTTACATACATCTAACTAAAGATCTCCCACATGAATGCACACTGATTTGCCAATATTTTTACATTAACTGCAAAGGCAATGGCTGATATGCCCTCGTGTGGAGTGTTCTTGTGGAGTGACAGGTGTGGAGATAATTCTGACATGGACCAAGGCTTCCTGAGGATTGATATTTCCCACAAATTGTACCACACTGGCCGCTGAGTGATTTAGGGATGGAAACTCACAGCGGGCGGACCGTATTGCCGGGCGTGGGACTGTGAGCCGAGCAAATAGGAGAGAAGGAAAAAAAGAAGAGGAGGAAGAAAACAAAAAATGTCATAATTGTTGAAAGAAGTGGAATATATATATTTTCTTGGAGTGATTAAGATGTTCCGAGAGCTGACTTCTCAGACACATCTGTTGTTTTTTTTTTTTGCCATTCACAGTTTGTTTTGGAAACTATGGTCCTGAGACATACCCACATGTACTCACAGTACAAACACACTGCCAAAATGCCAACAAAGATTTATCAAAAGATGCTGGTGTTTCGGCTTACCAGGACCCTCCACAGCAGAGACCTGGTGAACAGCTCTGATACTGAATATAGCTGCGCATACATAAAGCACCTCACTTGTTTGTGGAACACAGTGAAAGTCCCATGTCTTGAACACACTGTTGAAAACATAGACCAATTCTTTCTAAAGAGTGAAAGAGGATCTCCGATATTGGGTTTTAAATTCCATTATTCCAAAAAGTAAGAGGTTTCCTCTCTGAGGCAGGGATGAAAATGGCCCCTGTATCCGCTTGCCTCTCCCTACCAGCAAGCGGGGCACAGTGACTCAAAACTCTTTGAGCATGTAGCACCACTTTTACTTTAGACTCCTTGTTTGCACACTCCACAGCCCCAGTTAAAATCCAGCTGCTTTAAAGCAGTTAGAGAACACACAAAAGTCAGAAAAATATGGCTGACACCTGGTGGAAGAGTCTGCAAGGCGTACAAGTGTTTGCGGCCGGTGAGGATGTGTAGGCGCTCAAAGAGAAACAGAGTGATTTTGGGGGAGGCCCAGAGACCAGATGTAAAACAGCCTCTATTACAATTGTTATTACAGCAGGTTATATTTGGCAAGTTAACATATCTATGGGAATTGGGGGGTGGGACTAGATTGTAGACTGTAAATAACACTGGAACAGTATCGAACAAATGTTTGGCTAAATGGCATCAAGGGTCTGACGTATCAAACAAGTCTTAAACCATCACTCTGCTGCCAGATATGCAGTAGATATGGATAGATAACTTGAAGGGTTTCTTCTCCTGACTTATTTTTTCATAGAGTTCAATAAGAAAATTTGTCAAAAGAAACAACCCTTAAAGTGATCCATCCATATGTACCGCATATCTGGCAGCAGAGCGATGGTTTGAGGCTCGTTTGAGACCCTTGAAGACTTACAGCCATTTTGCCAACCATGTATTCTATACTGTTCCAGCATAATTTACAGCTAAATCTAGTCCCACAAGAGTATTTTGATAATGTTGGGTCGCAGACATCAGGAAGTCATGACATGCAAAGGATATGCAACCAAATATTTTAAATTATTACTTTATTCTACATTATGTTAAACTGTCCAATATTTTTTGATGCCTGAAAATGGGGAGGACTATGTACCAAAGGTTCTATAATTTCTAAACGGTTCATCCGATATGGATGAAAATACCCTCAAATTAAAGCTGACAGTCTGCACGTCAACCTCCTTCTCATTGTATCCTTTCATACTCAAAGTGCTAGAGTACATACCAAACCAAACCAAAAAAAATAAAAAATGTGTCACTGTCCAATGAATTATGGTGCTCACTGTATATGCTATAACCTGTTCTGCCTTTTACTATGTTGCTAAAGCGAGAAATGATTGTAAGGTAATATTATAACAGAGTAGGCCCAATATGGAGATGGTAAATTGATCAAATCAAGTCTAAACCGCTGAACTACTCACAGCAACTCACAAAGTCAAAACACTTTATGCTGTGGCAAGGCCTAGGGAAAAACTGATGCTAGTGACTCCACCAGTATCAGTGGTATCTCCTTCTCCAAAACCAACCTGATCCTCACGTTCCATATCTTCATGATGTCTTGCCTGAGGACATTACATTACATTCATTTGGCAGACGCTTTAATCCAAAGCGACGTACAATAAGTGCATAGCGAAGGTCATTGAAACAACTACAAACAGGTCAGATAATGTTCAGTTCTATCATGAAGTAGCAGCAATCCAAAGACATGATTTGAGGAACACAATGGATATATAAAAGCAAAACCAGAAACAAAATCCAATTTGTCGAACACATCCGCAAATGAAACTCTTTGGCCTTGTTCCACAATTCGGCGAATCTTTCCCATTTGCCTCATTTTCATGGCTTGCGAAAATGTTTTTATTGGGGGGGGTTTAAGGTTCTATAAGGGAAAATAAAAGGGAACAAAGTTTAAGAGCTTGACCACGTACTGTACCCCTGTGGCCAGTCTCCCTTTACGGCCTGCAGAGAAGCTAATTATTGCTTTGAGAGTTGTTTGTGTCTGCAGGATCCTCGTGCGACAAAACAAAAACCCACAACACAAGTTTCCCCCCTGTTTTCGACACTCAGATGTTATTTATAGGACTGTTTATTAGATGACACGGAGACAGAAAGGGAGAGAAAGAAAGAGAGAGAGAGAGAAAGAGAGAGAGTGGAATGATGGTGTTTCTTGCTGCTCGGATGTGCGTGCCGTGTAACAGTGTCAGTGGTGCATATCCCGTCTCGTTTTCCCTCGGTCCTCAGCAGATAAACAGGATGGCACGCTATTGCCAGACATGAAAATTATTGTGGACAGTAACAAGTGCATGCGGTAAGAGGGCTATCATCAGCAGGCTAATGACAGGAGGTTGCTGCACATGTGAAACCCGGCGCTCGGCCTCTCTGTGTATCAGCACTCACCTACACTATGATCTCCCTTACAGACCTCTTTGTAGAACACTGTCACATTTAAAGTATGAGCACATTTGAGTCACGCTATCAGAAGAGTATGATAACATCGCAAGGTCTTCAACAGATTGGGAAATCAAAAGAGCCGATGAATGAATTACCATCATTATTGCTTTTGAGGTACATACAACAATTAGATGAACAAACTATAGCAATTTAGCACGATAGCTACACAATAGCAACAGGGTAATGACAGTACACATTATAAAAGTGTTTAAGGGTATAAATCGAAACCAAGTTTAGATTGATTCACCAGTTTGTGTTGTTTGAGGGACTCAATGCTGAGCAGCAGAAAAGGGACTCTTGCAGGGGTCCTGCTTCTGTTCAGTGAACATATAAATCTGACCTTTGAGTTTTGAGTACCCAGTGGTGTCCATATCCAAGAGATAACCCCTTGGACATAAAGTTCAATGTTATAATTACGTTATGACCACACGGCTGCTCTAACCAAAGTTCAACACTGCTGCTCTAACCAATGTTCAACACTGCTGCTCTAACCAAAGTTCAACACTGCTGCTCTAACCAATGTTCAATACTGTTACTATAACCAATGTTCAACACTGCTACTCTAACCACTGCTCAACACTGCTACTCGAACCACTGCTCAACACTGCTACTCTAACCACTGCTCAACGAACCTGCTCTAAACACAGCTCTACACTGCTGCTCTAAACACTGCTCTACACTGCTGCTCGGAATACTGCTCCACACTGCTGCTCTGATCACTGCTCTACACTGCTGCTGTAAACACAGCTCTATACTGCTGCTATGATCACTGCTCTACACTACTGCTCTGATCACTGCTCTACACTGCTGCTCTAAACACAGCTCTACACTGCTGCTCTAAACACTGCTCTACACTGCTGCTCGGAATACTGCTCCACACTGCTGCTCTGATCACTGCTCTACACTGCTGCTGTAAACACAGCTCTATACTGCTGCTATGATCACTGCTCTACACTACTGCTCTGATCACTGCTCTACACTGCTGCTCTAAACACAGCTATACACTGCTGCTCTAAACACAGCTCTACACTGCTGCTCTGAACACTGCTCTACACTGCTGCTCTAAACACAGCTCTACACTGCTGCTCTAAACACTGCTCTACACTGCTGCTCTAAACACTGCTCTACACTGCTGCTCTGATCACTGCTCTACACTGCTGCTCTAAACACAGCTCTACACTGCTGCTCTGATCACTGCTCTACACTACTGCTCTGATCACTGCTCTACACTGCTGCTCTAAACACTGCTGCTCTAAACACAGCTCTACACTGCTGCTCTAAACACTGTTCTACACTGCTGCTCTAAACACTGCTCTACACCGCTGCTCGGAATACTGCTCCAGACTGTTGCTATGACCACTGGTAAACACTGTGGCTGTGACCACTGCACACTGAAGGGCTGTTATTGCTCCCCGAATGAAGGTAATTAACCTGAATTGCTTTGACAAATATCCATCTTCCTAAATAGATACCACAGGATGTAAATGTGAGCTTATGTGTGTGACCCTGTGCTAGGATACCTTCTGAGAGCATCAAACATGATTCAATCCTCTACTTCACAGGGAATCAGATTTAAAACAGGTGCCAGTGTTTTTGAAGACAGCAAACAAACACAAGTCTCTTCCCACACGCTGAAAAACACATCACAACCAACATCTGTGACCTCTGCTGAGGAAAACGGCACGGACAGGACACCGGATGAAACGCACAAGTGACATCTATCTCTGCCATTGTCCCTGCGGCCCGTCCCACACGAGCCACAAGCAGAGAACCAAACGGGGCGGCTCGTCCTGTCATGAACTCACACAAAAAATCACATTTTCCAAACATCACAAGAGGCCCGGGCTAGGTAGAAGTAATCACAGATGACAATAGCTCTCTTCTGTGGTTGCATGCCGGAGACCACAGTAATAACTGTTGCGTGACCCACGTGCTCAAAACGGATGATGCCCCTTTCAGGTGTGGGTTGAGGCGGAGGTCTGCTGGGTTTTCCCTCTAAGCTGCGAGTTCAGTCAGTCAGTGAGCGACTGCCTCTACTTGCCGGGGTGATGGATCGCAAAGGAGTGCCCGAGCAAGTGCGGACCGGAGTGGATATTTGTGGTACTGACCACACGGACAGCTAAGTCGCCAAATATAGATGCCCTATATACAAATGACACTGCAGATCCTGATGTCTGTGTGGGGTTTACATGTATATACCTAGATATGATCTTAAGGTGACTGTCACAATACCTGATGTCAATGTTCAGCCATTTAATACTGCGCGTATGCAGAAGTATTATACGGCTGAATATCGAGATGTTTATGGGGAAGTGGATTTTTTTGGCTCAGAAAATGAGATCACATATTAATGTGAGAATTTGTGGTGGATGACTGATGGAAATAGGGGATAAAATAGTAATAAGAGAAGAGACAAGAGGATCACAGACAATGACGTGTGAGTAATTTGTTTGGCGAGATTGAGTAATCTCCCGCTGCCTCCCACATGCGGACAGATGCGGCTTTCACAGCCTCTAGGCCCGAGAGAGAGCGAGCGGTTGCCCGACCCCGATTCTGTAGAGAGCTGCACCTGAGGATGCAGGTAATCACAGGTGAGTCATTCACCCAAGTGCCCCGCCTGCTCCACTGTAAAAAGGAAAAAACCCACAGAAACCTAGCGTAACTGAGGCTATTTCTGGATCTGTGCATCAGGAGGGATTGGCTCCGGAGGCGATGTCGCTGTTATTCTTGGGTGCATTTCACTGACACTGCGGCCGAGGAGCAGCCCTTACAAGCCAAAATGAGAAACGTACCCTCACATGAGATTATATGCTGGCATTGTGCACCTGCACCTGGACCTCTGTGACATCATCAGGCCTGTGGTCAGGTCTTCCTGCCAAAAGAATGTCACAAAAAGAGTGAATCCATTCAGGAAGTGACCACTGTAGGAACCAATAATCAAATGCAATGACTCTCACAATGCCTGATTTAAATTCGGAAACAGTGTAATGGAAGGTGTCATTTATTGTTGACAGAAACTGCTAAAAGTAACCTTTATGCAGGACTGTAGTTCTTGTCACTTGTGATGGCAACAAATCAGCTTCTCTTGTCGTCATATCCAGCAAATTGTGTTTATATTTGAAAATGTTTTGCTTTCTACTCTAAAAAATCCATTAGGAAGAGCAAGCTGGAAGGGGAATGAATGCTATGTGCTAACACACATTTATTGCATCTGTGACTGTTAGGAGTTTTGGACAGCAGAGATGTACTTGAATACAATGAACTCTGATATAAGAGGGTTTGTGCCAAGAAAGGATCTGAGTCTAGTAGGAAGCTCCAACGTCTAAACATCCTGATAGTTCACATGATATTTTGAGGAAACTAGCTTGTCTGTTTGGCTGGAGTACCTAGCTGCCTAGCAGGCTTGGCCAACCATCTAGCTAAAAAAACGAGGCCAGCTTCAGTAGATAGCCAAGCATCAGTGAATGCTGTATTAATTTAATGATGTTGCTTTGCAAATAATAAGCAAGCTGGTAAGCTAAAAATGTATGAAAAGCAAATAAGTCCCTGCAAAATTAGCAAAAGAAACCGAGAGTTTAGACACGGATTTTCTTTTGTTAGGATAGCAGAGATAATACAATTCAATCAACACTATTTTACTTCAGTGCTTCTGTCAAATGGAAATTTGTGCACAATTAACTGAAATATGTCTCAAGAACAAAAATAAATCAGGACTGCTACATATAATGGGGTTTGCCATAGACAAGGCTAGATAAACCCATGAAATAATTCATTATTGAGCTCAATATAAACTGCTTCCCACAAATTTGCTTACAGGGCAGATATAATTATTTTCTTTTTAATCCATTGAATTTATATGCAAGAACACCTCCACAGATGTGTGAAACAGAAACTCACATGCTCAGAGGTGCCCACTTAACACTGAATGTTTCTGCTGCTCACTCTGAAAAAGAAAAAAAACAGAATTAGAAAATCTTCTCCAATCACGTAATAACACTTCACATTCTCCTAATGCTCTGGAAACAGTTATGGATAAACACTTTGACAATGAAAAAAAGACCATGACAGGATAGTGAAAACGATCATTTAAATAAGGTAATATAAATTCACACCATTATACTACACATATAGTACACATATACATAAGAAATGGGATATTTAATTTGTGTCATACAGTGACAGTATATTATTTAAAAGTATTCCTCTGCTTGATAATTTGGGATATTTGCGAGTCAGAACTCTCGTCAAGCGGATGCGTGTAATAAGGAACTCATCAGCAAAGACCTTGCAATCGAATGAAGTGCACATCCTGTCCCCCCCTTGTTTCTGAAACTACGCTGGAGACCACAAATGCTCCACAGACCAAACATGTATAAAGCTTTCCAAAAGAAAGAAAACCATGGTGTTTACTCCATCAGGATGTTTAAAGAAGGGCACGCTCTACAGAACTATTTACAGAAACACAGTGAATCACGGTTTAATGATCAGGCGGGAAGCCGTGTCCTTGCTTTCTGTAATCACAGATGATGCTAAATATTTTTCCTGTTAATCAAGGAGGCTGTAGGACCTTCAAGATCCAAAATTCCTGACAAGCATCAAACCCTGATATAAGAAGATGATTAGGAGGCAGAGGGTGCATCTTCTTCTCAAGTATGTCGGTGCATTTTTTCAACAATTTTATCACCCTCATCAACTTTATGAAAAGATAATATGTATCTATATACATGTACATCATATAATGCATATATACAATGCAGCGGTCTATACCTATACAAAATATAATGGAAAAAAAAACTGTTGTGTTTTTGTTACTTTCCATCTAATGGAAACAATAACACCATGAGGAATATTAAGAACATGCAAGTGTATGATACTTCTAATTTCCAATAACAGGTCTGCCAACGGACGACAGCATGTCAGGTTCTTGTGCGATCACTTGTTCCATCAATACTCATTCCTAAAGCTCAGCTTAAACTCATCTCTGCAACTATAGCAACATCTTTGCCAGTCTCAGCTCATTCCCTGTTCATGTGCGACAGACAGCAAAACAGTGCCCGCCACTTCTACAAATGGTTTTTAGAAAAATGACATTGTAATAACATGTTCATAAATACCTTATTACCACTTAGTAAACCTGACCTGTGAAGTGTTACCCACTGCTGAATACACTGTGTCATTATTGCCTGACCAAGTCTTGTGTTTAAACAGTTCATATCATATCTTAGCAGTAACCATATATACTAAACAGTTAGCACATATGTTTAAATTTGCCATGGCAACCATTTATATGTTGCCATGGTGCATTTTTTGCAGCTGCACATTCTGTCATGACGCCAACTGAAAAGCAGCTGAGGGAAGCGTTTGATGAGAATCACTTTGGAGAAGCAATAAAAGAGACTCTCCTCTCCAGCGGTGGTACAAACACCTGCTCCTCTCTCCTGAAACAGTCAGAGTGTGGGATTACTTTGGGTCTTGAACACAGTCACAGTGTGACATTACTTTGGGTCTCGAACACAGTCAGAGTGTGGCATTACTTTGGGTCTTGAACACAGTCACAGTGTGGCATTACTTTGGGTCTTGAACACAGTCACAGTGTGGCATTACTTTGGGTTGTGAACACAGTCACAATGTGACATTACTTTGGGTCTTGAACACAGTCACAATGTGGCATTAATTTGGGTCTCGAACACAGTCACAGTGTGGCATTACTTTTGGTCTCGAACACAGTCAGAGTGTGGCATTACTTTGGGTTGTGAACACAGCCAGAGTGTGGCATTACTTTGGGTTGTGAACACAGTCACAATGTGACATTACTTTGGGTCTTGAACACAGTCACAATGTGGCATTAATTTGGGTCTCGAACACAGTCACAGTGTGGCATTACTTTGGGTTGTGAACACAGTCACAATGTGGCATTACTTTGGGTTGTGAACACAGTCACAATGTGACATTACTTTGGGTCTTGAACACAGTCACAATGTGGCATTAATTTGGGTCTCGAACACAGTCAGAGTGTGGCATTACTTTGGGTTGTGAACACAGCCAGAGTGTGACATTACTTTGGGTCTTAAACACAGTCACAATGTGGTATTACTTTGGGTCTTGAACACAGTCACAGTGTGGCATTACTTTGGGTCTTGAACACAGTCACAGTGTGGCATTACTTTTGGTCTCGAACACAGTCAGAGTGTAGCATTACTTTGGGTTGTGAACACAGCCAGAGTGTGACATTACTTTGGGTCTTAAACACAGTCACAATGTGGTATTACTTTGGGTCTTGAACACAGTCACAGTGTGGCATTACTTTGGGTCTTGAACACAGTCAGAGCGTGGCATTACTTTGGGTCTTGAACACAGTCAGAGCGTGGCATTACTTTGGGTCTTGAACACAGTCAGAGCGTGGCATTACTTTGGGTCTTGAACACAGTCAGAACGTGGCATTACTTTGGGTCTTGAACACAGTCAGAGCGTGGCATTACTTTGGGTCTTGAACACAGTCAGAGCGTGGCATTACTTTGGGTCTTGAACACAGTCAGAGCGTGGCATTACTTTGGGTCTTAAACACAGTGACAGCGTGAGACTATTTTGGGGTTTTAAATACAGTCACAATGTTAGAAGTGTTAGATTATTCCTGGTTGAACACAGTCTCAGTACAATATTGCATCAAACTGACAAAGTTCTGGATTACACCTGTTTTAAATGTAGAATTAACCTGTCACACAGGTGAGAGTAAAGCAAGAAATTACAGTGCAAACATAAACACACACACACACACACACACACACACACACACACACACACACAAAGGTATGTGATACTAGAACGCTTTCAGTACAGACAACAAAACTCACTTTACACACAAATAATTAGTCAGAAAATGAAATATTCAACTGAACTAGCTACATTTGCCTTTTAGTTATGTTTTGTACAAGAAAAGCAGACTAAAATTTACTGGCTATAAACATAATAATTTATATGCAAGTGTGACACTAGTAATTTACCCAAATGTTATTTTTAATCCATTTATGGAACCTTAAAAGTTGAGTATATCTGAATGTCAAACTATCAATCTAATTTACTTCCTTTATTCAAAAGTTATGTTCACATAAAGAAAGTGTCCTCGTAAAATGGACTGAAACTTTAAAAACTCCCCCCCCCCCCCAACCCACCCCCCCATCCCCCTAAACCCGACACACACCTGACCCCCACACTACTCCCCGTCCCACCCCTTCCTGACCAGGTGAAAACACAGCGTGGGAATGAGGTGTGTCATGGCCGGCGCTCACAGACATGCAGGTGAGGGGGTGAGACCTGCTTCCAGTAAATTACAGGCTTTTCCACCATTGGCCCCGGGGTAGGCGACACACCGGCACTCCGCAAGCGGGAAGTCTACGGCACCTAACCGGAATCTCCAGAAATGTCTTACCATAAATCAGCCCGCACCAAGACCCATTTCCTCTTCAGTGTTTGGACCCCCTCCCAGAATCGTTGCAAAATAAGACGTATGCAGTACACACTCAAATCTAGTCATTCAAATAAACAGCACTGTTGCGAGAAAGAACGTGATTCACTTTCTGACCTGCGTATCTCTCGCCATCGTAGGAATGTTCTTTGAAATTCAGCATTGCACGGACATTGCGTTGAAATTTCGATCTCATAAACAAATATGGGAAGAAATGACAGTGAACTTGTCCCACTAGATGTCTACAACTGGTACAAGAGTGGTAACATTAATCTATAAAAACATGCATATTATGTTACATAACCTGCACTGTCCTGTTACAAAAATCCAGTAATTTTTACAATGTTTGTCAAAGCACATTGTGTACTTATGAAATTGATAATGATGCATAAATGTATATTTTAAACGTGTTAAGGTGTGCTTTGATATTTGTACAAATCTGTATTCCTTACACAAGCACATTAATTCAAATTTTAACATTAAAACGACAGCTATAGTGGTAATTACACACAAATCTGCAAAAGGAAATGACCTCCGTACATTGACTCAGGCTTATGGAAGTTTTACCCCCAGGGTCTGCTTCTGTGTGCCGACTGAATGTGACTTCATCATGGCTTTGAATCACTGCTGTGTAATTATATGTGTGTGTGTGTGTATTTGTATGCCTACATGTATGTGTGTACATGTGTATATGTGACTGTGTATACATGTGGGTTGCAGACAGTCATTGGGGGTGTCACAGCTTCCCTCTATCATGACAGGTCCTGACTCAGTTTACTGCTTCCTGTGTGGGTGGGGCCGGCAGATATCGGCCCGTTTCATTAGAAGGGTGACTCTAACCCGTTCTGTTGGAGGTGGTAACTGATTGACACAAAATTGCTCCTTGAAAGGTTTGTGTTGTCTGCAGAAGAGCAGATGATCCACTCCTAAAATTATACACACTCACATAAAAGCACAGACACACACCCAAAAATATACTATCTCTCACACACACACACACACACACACACCCACAAAAACTGTCACACACACGCACACACACACACACCTGAATAATATGTGTTCTCATCGGGCCCCTGAGGATTTATGTCTGTGTTTTCACCTCTTCACCCATCAGCACCTCACTCTGTGAGCGCCAGGAAATGTCGCGCACACATCCTGTGCCAAGCCCAGATCATAACCAATCACAGCCTTGTGTAAAAGGACACTTGCTGTCAAATACTGATTGCTTTTGGATGAATTCTGACTGAGATTGTGCGTGTGTGTGTGTGTGTGTGTGTGTGTGTGGTATGTTTGCTGTGTGTCATTGATCACATTAATCATCTGTCAGTTTCCTCTTTTGTCCTCATTTTCTTCCTTCTTCATCCATTGTTCTCATACTGTCAAATTAAGACACGGTAAAATGTGCTTTCAAGCAGGGAAACCTTCAGTCAGTAATCCGCATGAGATCATTTTCTTTACCCTCTGCATAGGCATGCATTTGTTGTAAGCTACGTAAATCATTTCATTTTAAAACTAATCGAATGGCTAGCTTGCAGCATACTAGCTACTTAATGTTGTAAGCTAAACTAATTTCACTGTGTAGTATAAAAAAAGCCTTCGGAAAGATAACTTTCTCTGTGTCCTTGCTGTAGGTTTCTCCCACCTCAGCTAATGAATGAGCTTGGTTATTTTTTTTTTTTCTGATTGGTTGTTCAAGTAAACTGGCTCGAGGAATAAATGGACTGGAGTGTATGAAAAATTTACTGGATTATTGTTGTTATTTGTAACCACCAATCATACTGAACTTTATTTACCCAAGGTTCCAGAACACCATTCTGGATCATTCCACTCACTGTGTGAGTATGAAATGTCTGAAAAACACAGGCTTATGTCTGTGTACTTACTGAATTAACTATTTTATTGTTAATATTGTATGCATTGAGTGTGTTTTCCTCACCCTGCAGGTAATCTGTAAACAGGAAAGGTGTGTGTTTTGCTCGACTCGATTTTTGGTCCAGATTACAGAGCTGAATGACATTGTCACCAGCCTTGACTACCTGCATGATTACTATACTCAATTCAAGTAGTGGCTAATTTTCTACACTTCCTAGTATCCAGTCAGATTTTTTCTTCTTCTAAACATCCAGCAAAACAAGCTCCTTTCTTCTCTGTGAGCTTTGAACAGCTGATTCACTTTGTGTTTAGCTGTTGGGAGCGAAGGGCGGATATTATCCTTTTAAAAGAAAAGCAAATAGATGCTTCTGTGCCTCAGTGTGTCGTGTGGGGGAGCCTGAGGGTGCAGCCAGACAACAGGGCAAAAGAAAGAGAAAGACAGAGAGCAATGGAGAGAAAGAGAGAGAGAGCTTCTGCCCTCTAATTTTCAGGTGAAATATGTTCTTGCAGTTGGACATGTGAGATCGGAATAATTAGGGGGGACAGGCGCTAATAGAGACAGGTAAAGGGGACAGAAGTTTTTAGTTTTTTTTTACTTCTCAGAGGGGGTGGGCAGGCACACAGAACTCCACCGATGGGGACATCAGAGAGCAACATTTCTGAGAATCAGACACGGTGGCACCCGGCCCGCGTCACCACCGGACTCTCGGAGTCACCTTGGCGGCGGCGGTAATTCTCGGTTGTAAAACTTGCTTTTAAAAGTGCAGCGCTGGTCCCGTCGCATTAAAGAGGGAGAGGAAAAAAAAGGTAAAACAAACAAAAGACAGAACATAAGAAAAAATAGCAACCGCTAATTTGTTGGGGTCCAAGATGACAGTTTCGTGACTCTGAGTCATTGTCTCCATTGTCACTTATTAATTTGCCCCGAGTCCTCATGTTTCCGGCACGACTCACTACACCGGATGGCAATGTGTAGCTTAGGGTGTCAGCTCACTGTTGTGTGCGTGAGCATCTAAATTATCCCAACATTGAGAAGACATGTTTTGACACCTTTTTAACCTTTTCATTCCGATAAAATTGCAACATCCACTCGTTGCAAACACATCAATTTGAGGGGGCTATCTTTGGACTAAATCAGAAACATACCAGAAGAACATGGTTGTTTTGCAAGGCTTGTTCCATTAAAAGCAAGCAAACACACAGCAAGCATTACATTTTCTATAATGGTAACTATATGCCTGAACAGTGACAGGGCTGTGGTTTATATAATGATGGCTATTAGAGACAGGACCAAAAAGCTTTTTGTTCACCAGGAATGTTGACAAGTTTGTGTCGTGTACTCTCAGCAGTTGTTTTTTTCCTTCCTTCAATTATAATTCTAGAACAAATAAGCCTCAGATAATGTAATTTAAAAGTACAGCTGGGAAAAACAGAACCGTTCAAAAAATCTATGACATTCAGTCACTCTCCATGGCCATATTGTTTACCTCTGTATGGGTTGTTTATATGTATAAAAGTTATTGTGGGATGGGATGGGGTGTTGACTTTGTGGGCAGTTTATGGGTAGTTCTGAGGCAGTTGTTGGTGGTTGATGGGTACTTATGGGCAGTTTACAGAGACAAATATGGCAGGTAATATACACTAATGCTCAGGTGGGTTCTCAGTTATTTATGGATAGATATCCAGTGGGTATTTTGAAGTAGTGCAAGGGTGGTTCTAAGGAGCTTACAGTTTGATTATGGGGTGTTATGAGATATTGCTAGGCAGTTGTAGTTGGGTTATGAGCCATTTGTGGTATAGCATGGGCAGTTTCAGAGCCATAATTTAGGGGACATCTCAAATATTCAGATAAGATTCACTTGTGCAGATCACACAACTTCTGCTAGACCCATGCCTGAACTTGAGTGAGACACAGGCGCGGAAATGTGCACACGCACATGTATGAACTCTCTCTTATGTTCACGGCTGAACAAGCAATGAGTGGCACGCGCTCCCCTCACACACGTCATACCTGACACGAGTCTCGAGATTCCATCGCCGTTACTGAACCAGCAGCCTGTCATATAAGTCTTTAAAATGAAATACGTGACTTTTGAAATCCCAAGCCTTGCGTGCCATTGTGTTCGAGTCTGTTTTCAAATTATTTATTTATTTATGAATCCAGACGGAGGGATCATGCGACACTCCACCACTCCCCCTTCCCAAATCTCACCCTTATCCCCCCCCTACCGCCTTCCCAGGCCCAAGGGCAGGATGCAAATACAGACACAACAGCCTGTCCTGACATTCATAAATGGGCCATTAAGCACACAAATTACACTTTCCACCATCTTTGCCACCAACTGTCGCCTCAGCCTGCTCCACTGGCTCTCCCTGTGAACACTTTTCATACGTAAAACGCTTAGGGGGTAATGCTCGAGGGCTTTGGACTCTGAAATATAGGTGTGTGTGTGTGTGTGTGTGTGTGTGTGTGTGTGTGTGTGTTATTCTATTTTTTTGTTTTCTTTTGCCCAAACAATTATCAAACTAAGGTTCAAGTGCTTAATAATGTGTACCCACTGAGAAATAAAGCATACTGTTTTGTATTTTGGAGTGATTCATTAATTGGTCCATTTTATAGATGGTACACATTAGGCTTAATTCGGTGATGAAAGACATATTGTAAAATGCAGATGGATTTCGGAAAACACTTACGTCACTGATGACCAGCGGAGATGTACTAGCTGTACGCTATAGTTAGCGCTATTCTGTATCAGTGTGACCCAGTGTAAGCCTACCTCGGATCCCCTTAGTGTCCTGAACCATAGTTTTAACACCACTGTTTTTGATGGTAAAACAGAAATCATTGCTAATGTACTTCAACTCAAGACAACTGTGAAAAGGGAGATGTACAAGGCCTATTTTGTGCTTCTTTTTTGGTATCCGCCGATGAACGTATGAATTGCATCCAACATTCATTCATTCCTGTGCTCAGGCATCAAGTGTTGGGGGGGGGGCTTATAAAAGGGGAGCAAAATGAGTTTGTGTCAGCAGCGCTTCGTGTGTCACCATCAAGCCTCCGTCTGTGATCTGTCAGTCGCCGGGAGAGTGAAGGAGACGCTCTTTCGGGGGGTAAACTATATTTTGTCTTCCGGCAACAAAAGGGTGCATTGTCTGCCGCTTTTGATTTGCAAACTTTTTGAAGTGGCAGCGGAAACGTCCTGGGACGAGGGTGAGGGGGGGGAGGGGGGGTGGGTAGGGGACAGCACCGGTAATTTAAACTACAGGTGCGCCCGGTGTTTTTTCTTTTTTTTCTTTTTTCGGAAAGACGCCAGCTTCAAAAACAGCCCTCAGTAGATGAAAGGGGTGGCTCTCTAATTGTACAGTGGAGACAAGACACAACAAACAAGACAGAGGGAACTTTCTAGAACTTGGAGAGGCTCAGACAGCAACCACAGCCTCAGCCCTGAGACAAAAGTGCTTAAAGCCCTGTCTTTGCAGCCAGCTTGGAGGTAATCCCCAACGCAACGGTGCAGTCAGCCCATGTGTGCGCTGGGATACGCCGAGCCGGTCCGGCTCTAGCCAGACAAACCTGTACGTTCTTATGCAGATGAGACAGTGCATGACGTTATGTAAGTCAGTACTGTTTTTTTTTTTTTAATGTTTTTTTTAATTCACCAGCAAGTATGTTTAGAAGGTCACTACATTTTATTGAATATACTGTATCTTTTATCCTTATAAAAGTATATGTATACTCTTTATGATTTTTTATGTAAAAGATAAGATGATTTATTCAAAAGGCTAGTTGTCAAATATCAATCTTCTGTTGCCCCAGAGATCAACTCCAGCCCCAAAAGAAGGGCAAATTGTATTAGGACATATTGTTTCTTCAGTATAAAATATTTTAGCGGTTTAAATCTTACTGGACAAAAATATTTATTTCTATTTTTCTGAAATATGTTAAAGAGCAAAAAGAGCATCGCAAAACCAATAACATGACAAATGATTGGTCATGCCACTTGTTTTGCACCAATCATTGGTTGTGTTATTAGTTTTGCGCATGCTAATGAACTTGGTAAATCAAGCCCTTACTGTGCAGATTAGGACATACTTGAGACATCTGACCGAATATTTTCCCAGGGTTTTTTTGACCTCACATATAACAGCACATAAGCAGATAGCTTTTAACGGCTAGACACAGAAGGGGGTTTGTGATGTCTCATGACGTTTCTCTTTATACAATTTGGCAACAGAACAAATGATTCATGTGAATCAGGAGGGCCTTGCATGCTTTGCAGCACAGCTGTCCCTCACAAGGAAAACAATGTGTTTTCATCCAATCATAAAACATTGGACAACATCCAATAAATGTGAGGCTGTTCATACCACACACATCTTCATAACAAAAAATATGTTTTTTCCCCTTTCTGGCTTAATGAATAGCAGGCATGGTCAGACACGACAATCATCCAGAGCTCACTTTGAACTTTACAACTAATTTGTGACTATATCTCCTGTATCTCATCTACAACGCATTGTTCTTCCTAGGTCAAAGGTGAAAGGAAGGCCACTGTGACACTGAACAGTAAATCAAGAAGAAGGTAGACAGGGCTCTATACATGTTATAGTGATTGAATGTTGTGCTTGTTTTTATAATAATTTTTGGAAATGTTTTACATGTGATGTGCTTTTGGATAGTTATTTTATCATATCACCCTGCAAACAGTTTTTACAAAAAATGTATACAGCACATTTTTTAGATGGTGCATTGCATCATGTACGGCTTTTTGCAAGCAATGGCTTTGGAGCTGATTTAGTGTCACTCTGGCACACGCCCTCACTGTGGCAGATCAGGGCAGAAAAACAAACACTGCGAGCAAACACAGAAAAGCTTTTCAGATTTAAAGACACAATTGCTCGATGTTGATAAAGGCCAAAGCTCTGGGTGTGGAGGTGAGCGTGGAATTTCGCTCAAATCCACTTTCCAAAAAAGAGCCATTGTTCTGTGGGTGTTTGAGAGACTTCTCCAAAATAAGGAGGAGCCAGTTCTACCTGAAACAATGACATCACCGGGGTGTCTGTGGCAAGGGCCGTGCGGAGGTGGGATTCCATTCCCTCTAAAAGTGGATGTGGAGTCTTGGACCATAGCTACACATTTGGGCGACTCATCCAGAGTAATCCCACTTCAAATACTTAGCAAACGCTTCATGGCGGGGCTAACCCGAGTAAACCCCGGACTGGATGATAGACTCAGTTTAGGGCTGTTGCTCTTTGATTGGTTTTGCGTGTAACGAAAACAGTAGTTACCGGGATGCATATGGTGCCCTTGGAGTCTTGGTTGAATGAGAGACAAGCGGACGGCCTTGCCTGATAAACATCTTCTCATTTCACTGAATGGATATTTGTTTTGGCTCTTCCACCCCAGCCTTTCAGGTGAGTGATTTCCAACCTGCTCATTAGAGCTCCATTACCCCAGGGGCAATTCCTTCCTCACCGCGCGTGGCTGCTCCCTGCAATAAAACCGAGTTTCACCTGCGACACCGCAGTCTGCATTCCTGACAGGTGAGCAGGTAGGGCTCAGGTGAGCCTCGCTCAGACCCAACGGCAAGTCTTCTCCGGCCCCCACCGCGGCACATGACATATGGATACGCATAAAAAACATCGACACGTTCACATTCCATAGAGTCTCTGACCCCACCCCTCCTGTCGCCACACGACTGTCTCCTGAGGAGATACTGGTCTGGTTCTGCTCCATGTGTCATAGTCCTCTTAGACCACTACAAGGCCGCATCCTAAAACAGGTTGAACACTGTGATTCTTGTACAGGCACATGTTCTGAGAAGGGCACACATCATAAACAAAGTGTCATCACGTTTTATAAAATATTTCACCATTCAAACAAATATACACAATGGCATGCATGGCATGGGATCTCAAGTGTTACACCATTTAGCCCACTACAAAGCAGCGGCCCATAAACCTCCGAGTGTCAGTTCTGTGTCAAATTAAATTTTTCCTGTGCAATTTTAAAGGTCAAGGCAGTGAAGCTTATGTTCACTTTGTCAAAAAACCATCAGAAATCAGTGGGCTCCATCTTAAGATCATTTATAGATAGGCCTCTTCATTACTTGAACAACCTGCAACCTGAGAAATACATCCCAGCCTTTCACGGGCTGAAAACCTGTTTAGGATTGTTGTTACAAGGGTCATTTTTTTGGCAACAACAATAATAATAATTATTATCATCATTATTATTGTTGTTGATGTTGTTCTTGTTCTTGTTAATATTTCGACTTGTCATTAACAGGTCAGATAGTAGGAGGATGAACAGACCTAATAACTAGTTCAAGGTCAAGCCACCGTGAATGTGATGGAGCCACACCATACAGCAGGGTTGGAGAATCTTATCCGCAAAGGGCCGGTGTCGTGCAGGTATTTGATTTAGCCCAGCACTAACACACCTGATTCAACTAATGAACTAATCGCGGTCTTCAATCAAAACCTTTGAAAAGTAGAATCAGGTGTCTTAGTGCCGGGCTAAAACAAAAACCTGCACCCACAGCGGCCCTTTTTGGATAAGACTCCCCACCCCTACCATACAGGCACCATCTCTGTTTTCACATGCACAATGCATTTCAATCAGTTCGCTAATAAGTTGATTTATTTGTTGTTATTCCTACATGCAACAAGAATGTTAAAGGGGCAAAACTCCCATAGTTTGGTATCTTTTCGTTGCTTTTCCATGACCCATAACTGTCAGCTCCGTGTCTGCGTGCCGACCACTGAGTGCGTCATCGTTTCTCTCCGGCCTTCATAAACCGTCAAATGTTGCTTAATAGCAAGACTATCGCAATAATTACAGTTAATACAGGAATGTAAAGAACAGGGTTCCAGTTTCAGGCTTACGGTGCCGAGTGAATCATCTGACAGACCACAACATCTACGCCGAACTGAAAGTGAAGAATGTGAATCTCGTCGTCTGCATATGCTGGAGCGGTCCCCATACCCTCTGGTGTCACAGCCCATATGTATAAACACACACACACACACACACATACACGCACACACACGTGAACACACGCTGTCGGCAATTGCATTTTTATGCAAATAGTTTTCTGTGGCTTCAAGCTTAATTTGACATTTCACTGCTTAATTTTAACAACATGGGAAGGAAACCGCTGTAAGACACTGACCGTAATATAACGTAATAACCATGAGACACAATGTTATTCTGCGTTTTATCATAAAACATTTTTTAACTACTTTATACAAACTTGTAGTTGCCCCACAATTCAGCCTTATGAACTCATAAACTGGTTTCAACATAAACAAGACCTGTTCTTGTGTCTTTAATTTGGTTACAAACTGAAATAATAAAAAAAGTCAAGGCCACACCCTACGAAACATGCTGAAAGGCAGTAAACACCAGTGGTGTGTGCCCCCCCCCCCCCCACACACACACACACACACACACACATCATTAAGAATTAATTAGTAGCTATTGGAAGTGCATATCCAGGAGGACAACATGCCATAAACAAACATTTCAAAAGAGTGCAGATTAAGCCACTCCCATCCTCCGCCACCCAGACAGCCATTACAAATATTTGCTCGCCTGCTTTGGTTTCTTTACGTTTACGCGGGAGTGGCCGGGGATCACCACTTGGGACAGTGGAGAGCGGCAACTTTCTGGGCTTAAAAACAGCTGTTTTCACTGCTATTGGCCTTTACTCTGTCCCCCTGTCCCCTCTATGGGATTAACGTGAGCTGGATTTTTCAAGTAGAAGAATTTTCTAATTTCATTACTTAATATTTAGAATTTTTTTTTGTTTTTTTTGTTGAGGGTGCAGAAACAGTTACCACGGTTCTGCTGAAACCCGTGATGAGCCCCTGGTCCTGTGACGAGTCCCGAGTGGTCTGACCTCGAGCCGGTCCGCGCCACACCGTCCACACACAACCAGAGGAAGCTGGTCGTGTGTTGAGGTGACCCATATCAAAAGTTTCAGAATGATCTATCATATGACAGAATCACTCAGATAAGGAACCCACCCCCACCACTCATCTCCCCAACCTTTCCATTTAGCCTGTAGAGTATTCCACACTGATGTGCTCTATTTGATATGTGGACTATTCCTTGTGCTGTACAGTAGTAGCATGTTTGTGCTGTAATCTAATACCATCCATTCTGTACTTCAGTTGTACTGTACTAACCTTTGCTGTGTGGAGTATACCTTTTGTTGCCCTGCAGTAACCTGTGCTCATTGGTAGAACTGTATTAAGCTGTCAGCACGTCAGGCTCACACACCTTAGTAGGAAATACATGCCAAGACTCTATTTTGCTTTCAACGATTCACAAAGCATGACCACACTTAACACTCAAGTGTGTCAGAGTGTTGGCAAACACCCAGCATGAGGAGCGTGCAGGAGAAAAACAGGCGCTAATCCCTCAGTGCCCGCAGTGCATGCTGGGAACATTTTATACACCAATGGCTTGGTGGTCCAATTAGATTTCTCTGTCAGTAGCAAAGCATTGAAATTATTTTTATTAAGCATTTTGTCCCTCTAGAGTCTAGAATCTTTTTGGCTTTCAAAAAATTGTTAATGTGAAATATACACAGGAAGGTCATTTTTTTACATGAACAATTAGGCAACGGAGGATGTGTGATGGCATGTGACATCGAGGAAATCAATTATAAAAAAGAGAGCATTTCCCAGCAACCACAATCCTTTGCAGTGACAAAACAAATTAAAGGGAAGACAGACAGGCTGAACTTAGGCTTATCACTGTGCACTTTAATTAATGTTATTATGATTATGTGATGCTGATGGAGATTATGATGATGATGATGATGATGAAGATGATGGTGATGTGATGGTGATGAGGATGATGATTATCACTATTTTACTATTCATTTATTTTTTATTACCACTTACTTTATGTTGCTACGGCAGTTTACATCTGTTTTCCTTTATCTCACTGTCATCCTCAAACCCTTGACTGCAGCAGCACTTGTGCATGTAGATGCCACTGTGTGTGTATAGTGCGGCAGGCATCCCTGAACAGCGTTCTACAGAGAACGCTGAAGGACGTGCTCAGGAACTGTGAACCTGCGAGGGATCAGGTTCAGGTTCCACGCCCCTTCCCTTAGCCCCCACACCCCTCCCTACCACCTGACTGTGATGGAGGACTGAGTCAGACCGTTCAGACTGGAAATACGCTCTGGGAAACAGAATCAGGACTACCCGCTCAGAAACACTGGGACTTTCCAGCTCTCTCCACCCCCACAACCCCCCCCCCCCCCCCCCAATCCTTCTCTGTAAACCCCAACTTCTCCTGTCTGAGGGGAAGTTACGCTCCAACCGGGCAATGAACGCACGGAACGAGGAGTTTTTGGACCTTTTTCATTTTTCCATTCGTATTTTATCTAAATCAGTGCCTCATGTTCAAAGTATCGCATTGTGTGAAGCATGAGAATCAGTCTGCGACGGCACTTTGACTATAAACAAGTATCATAACATGGGATGATTTGTCAATCTTAACCTCCTGGGAAAGTGGGCGGAGTGGTTGCGGGAGCTCACGTGCACTGGGGTTTATGTTTCAACGTAATTTCTGAGAAGGCCGGCCCGGATTAATTGTTCAACTTGCTTAATGTTATACAATGTTCATCTGATAATCGAGACTGAAAAAAAACTACCCACTGAAAAAAATACCCAGCCCCCAAACTCCAGGAGATATATCCTGGGAAAGTAGATATGTATCGGTTACATTAGATATGATATGGTCGATATGATTCATGCTCATCCCAGTTATCAGTGTCGATGCTCCGTTCTGCCTTTGGAAGTGTAGACACAACCAGACAGACCGTAGTGAAGGGGTGGATGTGGGCACAGACGTGTGTGCGCAGTCACTACACTTTGTATTCTCCCCAGGGATGTGTGGGATGTTTGTGTTGCATGCGTATGTGCGTCTGTCTGTGGCCTGCGCGTGGAGGTGTCGCCTGTCAGCGGTCTGTATGTTGTACTGCGTATGTTTGTGTGAGAAAGGAAACCGGATCATTAACAACAGGCTCAGTCCCCCAGCCCCCCCGCCCCGCCCCCCGAACACAAGATCTTGGACCTCCATACGTGGCCCAGCGTCCGCTTTCCCCGGCCCAGCATCTCCAGGGGAAATGGCCACAGCTTCTCTCTTAGGAGCACAGAGAGGGGAAGTTAATGTGAAAAAAGTAAGACTACTCCTTTCTAGTAACATCTGCAATGAGCTGGCAGGAATTTGTCATACATCCACTGTGGACATGTTCTAATTCTGTATGCTTGAAATCTCTTAAGGGGGACAAAACCTGTTAAGCTTATTTCATATTTATATACATTACATATAGACTTATCCAAACTGGAACTTTACAATAGCTATAAAATATGGTAGTTTGTAACAAGGGCTGTGACCGAATCAGAGCCCTATCTACTGTGCCCTGTCTCCTGCGTACAGTGCACTGGCAGAAGTGTGCTGTTTAATGTGCACTGTTTAGCAGTCCGCAAAAAATATCCACCATACTATTTTTCAACCGTACTGTAGAAGTGTTATAAGCAGGTCATAAGACGTCCCACCAGTGTTGCCATGTCCGCAGTTTTACAGCTAAATTTGCGATACTTTTAATGTGCAGTCACGGGTAAAAATGAAAAGTTGCAAAGCACACACTTATTTTAAAAAGTAAAAACATGATGATTTCTCTTTAAAATACGTTGGTTTTGGTTAAAAATTGCATATAATTTGGACTATATTTGAGTCGCAATTTGGCTGGAAAGTTTTACAAGATCTGGCAACCCTGTGTCCCACTCATCCGCTGCCATGTCACGTGTTGTTTTTGAAGGAAAACATCAGCGAATCTGCGCCTAATTTTTTTTAAACGAAGCTTCACGTCATATTTCATATTTCAAAATGTCCGTGTACTTCTTGAAAAGTGTCAAAGAGGTAAGTGGAGCAAGAGGTCCAACTTTGGCGCTGGAGTGTCTGCAGTTGGAATCTATTAGACAGACAACAGGATGAAAGTCAATGGAGTTTTTACAAAACAGTTTGCTAAACGGGTCATTATCAGACAGACAAAATGAAAAGTCTCCCTTTTTTTTTTAGATTATATATGCCTAGGTTGTCAGGACCCAGTACTACTACTTACAACCCGTTATGATTTTGACTATCCAACGAAAACCAACTTTAAATGCGGCTAGATGCGCGTCACTCTAAGGCTGCGTCCCGATCCAGTTTTTGCTCCACCCTCGTAAACCTCACTTGCAAACTTCACTTGGGGAATCCCTTTTGAGATCAGGATTTACCTTCGGTCTCCATTTTAAGTGTGAGTCCAATCCGAAAGCCAAGTGAAGTTTGTGACAAGTGAAGCCCCTCCACCCTCAACTTTTCTCAAGGGAACGAGTCTGCAAAAGAGCAGACTCGGCAAGCTCATATTACCCACAATTCACATTGAACGTCCTGTTCAGTGATAATCACATTCATGTTTATCGTGGTATTATACATTAAAAGCACATACAGAATGGAAAAAACTGTGTAGCTATAGGCTAATAAATACAAGTTAATCTAGTAGTAGTTTGCTATTTTGTATTTCATAGTTTAGCCAATTGCGTTATGCAGCAACAGAGTAGCGTACTGTGGGATGTGCCTACCAGGTTTTCTGTAGTTAATCTTTCTTTTAAACGTATTATTATGCTACTCGTCTCTCAATATATAGGCTATAATTGGCCAGTTAGCCATGTCATGCGAAGTGATCAATGCACATATTTGGGTAAATTCGTTCTTCTAGCTTGAAAGCATTGCGCTCAATGCTGGTTCCAGCAGTTTAAGAGGGTTTCCTCTTTAAATGTATGCTTTCTAATTATTAAATTGTTTTGACTAAATTGAGTGCCGTCTTAAATTAGTGACATTCTTTAACATGATGAGGAGAAAATGCAATGCTAACATGCAACTCGGAGAAAACTTTTGGATTTTTTTACCAGTTTACCAGATTTTTTTATTCAGAATTATTGCCACCCTTATTAAAAAATATTGCGTTAGTTATCTCTTTGTCATTGTCATTTGTTAATCATTAGCCTATAGGCTACATAATTGTTCGTGATTATTCAGGGAATTTGTTTGATTGATATAAGCAAGCAAAATAAACGGAAACAGGTTGAGAATATGTTCGATTTAAATGCTTTATTCCAGCGCACGGGCTGTCCTACATAATTAAATGCTACACGATTTTATGACACAAAGAAATATGCTAGCCCACAAAACTTGCTGTATTTATTGATATGTTATTCAGTAAATCAATTGCTTGACTGATAATTAATATAAACCGTGAGAGTTTTATCCATTTAAAGGTAGGCTACGGTGACAGTTTTGATACCACGATACACCACTGTGCAGCATGGTTAACTTCCGAGTATAGATGGGGTGAAGTGCGTCTCAATTGAAATAACCCGCTCAGCCCTCGCTCCCTCCCACTTGCTAAACTCAAGTGTATACTCCTGTTTTATAGATATGTGCGTCACATCCACCCAAGTGAAGTTTGCAAGTGAAGTTTACGAGGGTGGAGCAAAAACTGGATTGGGACGCAGCCTAGGCATACGTTATGTAAGTTTAGTTGTTAAGCTAACTGAAAACACTGCTGCACATGCCTGATTACTTCCTCTTGTGCGGACAATACATCCAATGGGGAAAAACGCCATTTGCTGATGATTATCACTATGATTATCACTTGTCATATATCTAAAATATTTGAAAGTGTGCTCCCGAATGTACTCAGCGAAACCCTTCCGGGTGTTTGAAGTATACTGCAATTTGAAATTAGACTTGCTCGCCCTATCTACTCACCAAGGCTACTCAACAGTGTGGAAGAGTGCTGATTCGGACACAGCCAAGGTTTTTCTTTGCTGCCATATTTCACATGCCCACAGAAAAGGTAGCATTGGCTCTCAATGGCGGTTCATACAAAAATGCCCAGTAAATCAAACATTTTACATGCAAATACTTTTACATGCATGCCCAGTTATGCGGACGCATAATCGATGAGGATCTTTTGAAGAGCGCTCGGGAGAAGATAAAGAAAGAAAACCCCAGAGTAAGCATCAGTAATATTAAAAACAAAAGCTGAGCTGGTCACGGAGAGAGATAAAAGGGGTCTTAAGAGCGAGCTGGTTTCCACATCAGTGCTGTGGTGCGTGTGGTTTCCTTTGGGTTACCTCTACTTTTTAATTACCAGATTTACATCAAACCTATCGTCTGCACACAGCCTCCCCCTTCACCCATGGCATCGCTGTAAACTGTTTACATTCAGCCCACTCAAGACCGCTCTCTGCTCCGGTAACGTTCAAATGAGGAGTTTGATTTTACTTGCCGAATCACAAAAATATTGTTCCGCAATTCCACTTGTTTCTTGATTTGCATGACGTTAGTATTATGTATCATTTATTTGCTTAGCAGGTGCCGTTGTCTAGACAGATGAACACAGCTTACATTTCACATGCTATCGAGAATATATAATGAAGCAATTCAGATTCTGTGATAGATTTAAACCTGTAACTTCTGTATTACAAACACAAATCCCTAACCATTATGCTACCTGCTATCTTGAAGCATATAAGTAGGCCTATGTGCAGTCATTTACATGTTTTAGCGCTCACTACCGCCTTCTGTCTCTCCTCGTTGTCTGATAGGAAGTTGGATTATGGGAAATTATTATTATGTATCACCAAAATGTCTGAGATTTGTTTTGCAAGAAAGACAGAACGAGAAAGATGGAGATAGAGGAGATATTTTAGACCTGTGTTTGTGTCTCTCCCAGACAGCTGCCCTATAACCAACAATCTGGATATCCCTCATTCACACACACGCAAACTCTCTCCCATACACACACACACACACAACATAGACATGTTATTTATCGCATATGCACGGATTTATCGGATGTGCATGGATACATTATTTCTAATACAGTTGACAGTAGTCTTGTGTGTCTTGTGAGGAGTTTGTAAAGCCAAGGATTAAGACGGCAGTGTATGAGTTTTAAATTTGATCAACAGATCACTATCTTGAGATCATATGCTATTCTGTGTAACAGGCTGCTGCTAAGAAAATATCTCTGTGTGCAAGTATGTGTCCCAGCCATCCTATTGACAGATATATGTATGAGACTTCTATGCAGGTATAGGACCCAGCCTATTATTGGCAGATATGTGTACGAGCCTCCTTTGCAGGCATCTAGGTATATCAGCCTCCTATTGACTGGGCATCTGTGCTCATGATTAATCACACTGATTTACTCTCTCTATGTAAAAGACACAATTCCCTCTTACAATTTCCTGTCACGGTGTAACTGTACAATCTGACATGAGGTTGCATGTGGAAACTTTTTTTGTGCCCCTCTTTTTTCCACAGCATCTCTCTCTCTCTCTCTCTCTCTCTCTCTCTCTCTCTCTCTCTCTCTCTCTCTCTAAATCATCTAAATTGTGCTCTCCTATTTTAACTGTAAAGTGGTGTTAAAAATGAGAAATATATGAGATGGGGAAAAAATGACAGTGACAGTAATTCACACACTGTACGTTTTCCTGCTTTCTCTGTCTTTTTTATTTGTATAGCACTCCATCTCTCAAAGGTACTTCAAGAGCAGTGTACTATGTGAAGCACAAAATATGTAATTATGCCATATTATAAACCATATAAGCATGCTTAGTTAAATATTTGAATAATAAAAAAACGGATTACCAAGTACTTCATAAGAAATCAGTACCAGAGAGGTTAAGAAAAAATAATTCTATTTACAGCTTTAGAGAATGCTCTTGTGTTTTATTGACATTATATATATATATATAGTATTGGTAAAGTGTTGCATACAAGTAGTAGTGTAAAAATCCACATTTACATTTTAACCAATGAACATGAGAGGTAAACACAGTATCAGTAAAACCTTTAATGAATTTTAAATGACTAGAAATGAAATTTTTGTATTTTATTGTATAACTTTTCGAAATTATTGTATTCGTAATATCGGTCGGCTGTATTATTTGTGATTAGCCTCTGTGTGTGTGTGTGTGTGTGTGTGTCTGTGTCTCTCTTCCTCTCACTCTCTCTTGCTGGGTGGTCCCTGTGCGACAGTGGGACTGGAGCTGCTGGTTCCTGGTGGGATTGTTCTGGGGAATAGTTACAGGGCTTCCCTCACTCCGGCTTCCTGTCAAGCTCCTTTCAGAACCCACATGCGAGACGTTCGGGTTTACCGCCTCCCCACCCCCGTCACTCTCCGTCCCCGCTTCCCTTAGCCTGTGTGTAAACACACGTAAACAGGCGGTCGCATGGGGGTTGTGGAGCAGACTGAATGGGGCTCCACGCATCCCCGAAATTTCCCCAAAAATAAATAAATAAACAGAAAAACACCCCTCCTCCTCCTCCAGGGTCCCATGCTCCCTTGCTCAGGGCTAAGGGCCGCCCTCGCGCATGGAGGCCCGGCGTGTTTGAAGAAGTTTGCCCAATCCCTGCGGTCGCCTGAGATGAGTGGTCGCGAGGTGGGCGGAGGGAAATGAAAAGACACAATTGGCTAAGACTGGCGTTGATTGATATCTGGAGGTGAGTGCAGGAGGGTGATGAGGTGAAGGTTTTGGTGCAAGGAGATGGGAGTAAATCAAGGTAAATGATGAGGTAAATCACATGTCCTAAGTATATCACTAGGCATGCTCTTCAAAGCCCGTTTCATACCTTGGATTCCCACAGGCGAGAGCGAGACCATTTTTCTGTCCGTATCTCCCTTTCTTGCTGTGTGTGACCCAGGCAGAAAAGAAAGTGCTGATTTTACTCAGTGATTACATTAGCAATAAGCACCACAATTGTGTGTGTGTTTGTGTGTGTGTGTGTGTGTGTGTGTGTGTGTGTGTGTGTAGGGGGGGTGGTGATGTGGGCAAGTCTGTCTCAGTCTGGAAAGGGATGATATCACAGTGCATCACAGCCATCTGAGATCTGAGCATGCTCAGCTTGCCTGGACTTTCCAATATAATTTGCTTGCTGGAATCTTTTCATTTATATAAATGCAATACGTTTCTGCCCAGCCAATTATATTATAATTGTTTTTTCAGAGATCACAGGCCTTGTTGTCAGATTGCTGGCCCACTGACACCTTCATTATAATGCAAGTGAAAGTTTATGTCACAATGAAAGGAAACAGCTTATTGTACATCTTCAATTAGCCTTTTTAGTGACGCGTGCAGGTATAATCCCAACTCAGGCATTAATGCTGGGATTAGCCATCAAGCCTACTTATAAAGACAATGGCACAGCTGCCATTTTACAAATCCCTAATTAATTAATTTTTGCATGTACTGTACATGGTCTAAAGCGCTCAACCAGGTCTTTCTAAAATTCGCAACAACACTGTGTACACATAAAATGGCAACAGCAACTCAGCAAGTGTGTGTAATTTTAAATTCAAATAAGTAATGTATTCAGATTATTTTTGTTATCATTTTGTTCGAAAAATAAAGAGTGCAGACTAGCACCTGATGTTTTGTCACACACTGCAGTTCACATACTGCTTCCGTTATGTAGGAACCAAAGTCTACAGAATGGTATTGTGGGAAAGCAGACGCATGAGGTGATTCACAGAAAGCAGAGCCTGTCTATGACTCAAAAGCTTCTCCTTTTTTTGAGAGATGACAAAAAAATGAAAAGAGTGCAAGAGAAGTAAAAAAAAAAAAAACTGCCTATTTCAGGATGAGGTCTGAGTGTGATCTCATTGATCAAGTTCCCGTTTTCTCACACGCAAAGGCAGTGTGAAACACTTCCTCTTAGACAGGAAGTAGAAAGGTTGCAGGCCTTTGAAGCTCTGACCTTGAGCTTATTGAAGGGGTGTCTTCTTGCCGGGGAACAACATTAAGACAGAATGCAACTCTTTCTCTCGTGTGCAGAGTGGATGTAATCTTCACTGTGCTTAGCGTTTGTACCGCTGACCGCCTTAGGATTCTTTCACGTTGCTTGTCTGATATCTAAATTCCCAACCTGGCTCTTTCAATCTGCCACCTAATCATCCCCCAGTTTAATTGGCTAAAATCATTCTCTCCCTCTCCACCTCAGCTGATGTGATGTGATGATTCTCATTCAAAAAAATGGCTGCCGTTGCTCACCCAGGTGGGTGCTACACATTGGGTGTGGGTGAGACGAGTTTCCCCCTCATCACTGTAAAGCGCTTTGAGTGTCGAGAAAGGCGCTATATAAATACAAGGTATTATTATTATTATTATTATCGTGGGACATTCATTTCACAGAAATAAAATGGGACTTTAACCTCTTTGCACAGATGCCAAATTCTCACCTATTTAGTGGGTGTTCTGCTTAAGGCTTTATAACTCCAGGTGTGAGCATCACAAAAACTTGAAAAATGGCGTAAATGAACCAAGACAGTTGTACCATTTACAATATTTTACAATTTAGGACCGCAAAATAAAGTGCTACAAATGCAAAAAAGGTTTGAAAAAATGCAAAACCAATGGTAGGATTGTGTATTTATTTCATATTTAGTAGCAGATGTTAATACTAGAGTGACCTGGTATAATTACAGAAGAATTTCACTTGTTTATTTTACAATTGAGTGAACAGGGCTTTTCACGGCTGTTTTTGGCATACATTCGGGTTATTGTCAGGTTTATCATGTCGCTATGACGGAATACAAATTTTTGGTGGTGAAAAAATATTTATAAATATTGTCCACTGTGTTACGCATAGGTAGGTACAGTTGCAGGGGAAACTGGGTGGGGGGTTGCTTGTTAAATGGACTAGCTACATGACAACAGTGGTATTTAGAAACTCTGTATTCAGTATTGTTTTCACAAATTGTGTACTAATAAAGCTAGAACACAGCGTTTGTTGTTTCCACTCATAGTTTGGTTGCATGAGCAATTCATGTCTCAGTTGAGCCGTGTCAGCTATTATTAAGGGCCTTATTTTCACAGTCAGGCGTCAACATTTCAATTGTCAAAATTAGGGCACTGTCCAACTCAATTTTGTGACTTTAGGCGTTAGTGCAGCTGTGGCGCAGTTGTAAAAGTTTTTCTTTTACAAAAAGTGCGTTAGCGTCACAGCCAACTGCTCATTTTGACATGGTCAAAGTGTTTTTACAAACCATTACTTGTGATATCAAAATAAATATGGCAGTGCTAACAACTATAATAAATTGTTCCCATGAACAATTCCTGGCCAGGAGGCAGCTGGCAGAAAAACCCTCTGCTGCTGCCACAACTGTTTCAACTTGGCAGGCATCGTGACTTGTGAATGTAAATAAGTTTACTATACCTTTTTTGTTTTTTTTGCTGTCAGTTTTTTAATGCCACTAAAAAAATATTCACCACTTCAACTAAATTTTAGATATGCAATGATAAGATGAATGTACACTCACTACGGGAACCAACAAGTCCCTGTTCTCTCACATACCCTGTGCCTCTGTAATCTCCATTGCAAGCATAACATGCGACCGTGCCTCTCTCCATATGAAAGGCCTGTAATGTGTCCTCTGTGAGCTATATGTCACATCCAAGATTTATGGCTATGTAGCAAATGCACTGACTTTTTTAGGGCTGTATTGTAATGTAGCACCTATCCCATCCAAACATCGGAAATGCATTTTTAACGTTCCAAAAGTTTGCTCAATCATTGGTCTAGCCGTGTCAAATGCACGATTAAAAGCAAGTTGCCGACGTGTTCTGGGCTTAATGTACAGAGCAAGTAGCCATGCTTTTAATAGAAAATAACTCCATACAAATGAATTGCCTAAATTGCAGGTGTTGGACTGCATAACTGAACACAACTTGCTTTTCAAATAGTCAATTTGAAATAAACAAATTTTTTCTCATGAGTTATGTGTTCATACAGTCATAATGTGCGGCAGATTCATAACGCCACCAGAATAGCACAACGTGCCAGCGTTTCAGTTAAAACCTGGCCTGGGTTGGTTTAAACACAAATGCATTAGTCAATACCACACATATACACACAATGTATTGAACATTTTGAACATTTGATTGATTGCACATTCCACAGTCAAAGAAAGGTAACAGTGACTCTCTAAAGTATTAGCTGTCACATAATTTTATTTAATTTAATCTGGTTGTTCTTATCTAGAGTGAAGAAAAAAAGGATAAAAATTCCAATAGCAAGTATGCATAGATTATACAATGAACAAACCTGTAATGCTACAGAGCACAGCATATGCATTTGGAACATTGTAACTTATGTAAATATAAATTATATAATTATATCAGTCCCCACAGCCAGTGAATGTACACATCCTCTCCCACTGGCCAATCAGCACACAGAACTAGCCTCAGCAAGATACACCCAAGCACTCTCTTCATCAGCTTCGGCAGACAACGTTTTTCCTTTATTCAAGCAGATTTTAAACTCCTGGTGAACAGGCAAGATAAAGCGGGAAACGAAAGCAGTGAAAAGTGAACGTTTGGCAGTGCTTGTTCAGGATACAGGAAAAGTTAACGAGTCTGTGGTCAGACTTGCGGAAGCGAGCACTGCTGTTTTTCTCTAAAGTGCTGACAGATCTGGAGGAGAGAATACGGACACTGCATCTTACCAAGGCTCCTGTGGTGGTACAAAGGGCAAAATCCCTCCAAAGCGCTCTCTCACAAGTTCAAGTGAATTAAATTTAGCGTGTTTAAATGTCGCCAAATTACATGCTGAAAAGTATTACAATAATAACAAAAAATGATAAAGTGGTTTCGCTCAGCGATTACATTAGCAATAGGCACCACAACTGTAATGGTCTTTGATCATTTAAAATGCCTTCACTACCATACACTGTTCTCATTTCTCATTTTATGTTTTCTCTGATGCTTCCGATCACTTAAATTAAAATTGCTTTGTCGGCATAATGCAGTTATGCAGCGCATTTTGCCAAAACCCAACGGTGAATAATCTCTCCCTGGTTTTCGGCCTCTCTCCCTCTCTGTCACCAGCGCTTTCCAAAGCCACAGTCACAAGTGCAGCTCCAGCATGAGGGGCAGGAAAGTGTTTTCTGCATTCTATCCATCATGCACTTCTTCCACCCAACTGAGACGTGCTGGGTCTTAGTCACTTTCATTTGCAAAAGAGAGCAGAAGTTGGAATGTCTCACACCCCCAGAATATATCATTCTATTTTTACATGTCTCAAGTCACCCCCCACCCCCCAACCCCTTTATTTGATTGTTTCCTTGGCATCCTGTTGCAACCTGTTTCTACCAGGCAGCTTTTTTTGCTGAAATACAATTTAGAGATCTGTGTCATTTCTAAAATCTGTTTAGGTGATGAAAAGTTTTATTGCCTAAAATATCCCATTGATATTCTAATATAATTGTCCGTTATCAGCGCAAGGGCCATGGACAGTATAGTGCTTTTAATTTCAGTGGTATGCACAAATACACATTCAATTGTGCCAGCACACATATGTGGATTACTCATTAAATCCATATAGACTTACACATACAGTATGTGTACTCCCAAAGGCACACTATTCCAAACAAACCCATGAGTGGATATGCACACACACAGTTATGGTTTACACTCAGATGCACAATAAAAGACACACACACACACACACACACACACACGTGGCATACACAAACACACACGCACGCACACAATGGGAATTAGGAAGGGCTACAGCGGGGCTGGTGGACTGATTACTGGTGAAGGCAGTCAGCCAGATTAATCGGCTGTGGCAACTAAGGCTAAAAAACTGAAGAAATAAGAAACAAAGCACTGCTCTTTCTGGGGGGTGGACGGGAGTCGGGTGTGGTGGTGGGGGTGTCCCATCTGTTGTGGCTGCTTAAGTTATCCAGCGCTCCAACAGGAGAAATGTGCAGCCTACCATATACGTACATACACCCCCTTTCCCCCGCGCACCCCACCCGTCTCAGAAAATGAACATATGAACATATGATTCAGAGCATTGCTTGGGCCGGCTAACTGCCAACCAAACACAGAACCACAGAGATGTGCGAGTGGCTGGAATGGCCGACCGGTCGCAGGATCATTGGTCTTTCTTGAATGCAACTCCCGCATAGCATGTGTTTCATTGTTTTGTTTTTTTAATCAATTCATTTCGTTGCATGTCAACTATTCAGATGAGACAAAACATATTAATGTGGTCTGGTCAGTCAGGCATACTTTTGGGTGAAGTAACAGGCAGTTTCAAGGCTTCCCTCTTGATTTTGACATTACCCCTCAGGCGTTGATGAATAACTCCAAAAAGCCCCTGTTCTAGAGCAGGTTAATGAGACACAGACTCTCAAATGACTCATCAGATGAAGTCATGTTGATTCCGTGTCTCCTTTACAGTATAGGGTGCAATCTCTTAATTAACCCAAACAATTTAAAGATGATCAAACATACAAAGGGCCATACCATTCAGACCCATTCACTTACCAAGACTGCAACGTTCCAGCCTTCCGAGTTTTAAACTTAAGTTTTTATTGTAAAAAGACTGTCTGAAGACATTAATCAATGTATCACTTACTTCTACATGACTTGAGTCCAGAAAACATTTATTTTATTTTTTTAATTCAAGATAAAACATATCTGTCTCTCTCGTTCAATTTCTTGTTTGAGCAGGCTAAAACTTGCAATTTGGATCACGAGAAGGAACAGGATCCAAGAGGGGCAGACAACGGATCCTGTACTCATTTTAAGGGGGATGGTTTTAGAGCATCTCCATGTAGAGTTTGTGTTTTTTAGTCTCTGCAACAACATAGCCGGTTTTATAAAAATAGGGTGTATAAATGAGGCTATCTGTGTTGTACATAATGATGGAGGCGACAAGGAGTGCTTTTAAACTGATTTTGTAAGTTTTATTGTTTTTAGGGAAAGTTTGTGTTTTGATTGGTTTTATTGTGGTATTAATATTTATTTATTTACTCTCTTGGCAGATTGTCCCTTTATATTCTTTTTAAATACATTGTCATGGATTGAAAGTTATAGTTATTGTCTGTAAATACTTTTTCGCATTGTTAATCTAACATCTAAATGTTAATCTAATCAAATCAGTTTTTTAGTGCTGAATATGGGGCACTGCTGCCGTTGTCTATGTGATTGTTGTTTTTCCCCAACACAATTGTACTCTTAAAGAGACGTATTTGGAAAAAAAATGTTTTTGCATCCTACAATTATTATTTTCTTTCTGAAGAATTGTGAATTGTATGTACTATCCACCATGTACTTTCTCTCTCTCTCTCTCTCTCTCTCTCTCTCTCTCTCTCTCTTTTCTCTGCTCTTTTAATACAATTAAATATACTTTCATTTAAATATAGACATAAGAGTAGAGTATAGTGCACTTCACACAAAAAAAAACAAAAAAAAAACATTAAAAAAACATCCAGTATACCTCCAGGAATTAAACTATGATTATGGAAATTATTATTGTAACAGTAGTTTTGTAGATAATGTTGAAATAGAATGCATACATATTTGCTGATAGTTTTGTAAACAGCTTGCAGTTACTCACTCCCCTTTGGCTATAACAAACTGTGCTGTGCTGTGCTCTGCTGTGATTTTGGCCAAGGGCCCTTCCCCCAATAAGAATTGTAGAATTTCTTTATTTGTCATGAAAGGAAATTGCTTCTACTTCGAGAAAATCTGTTGAAATATGTTTTCCTTATTTTTGAATATTTTTACAAAGAAAGGAGAAGTGCATCATTGTCTCTCGTTGTTTCACCACAACATTTACAATCTTCATTTGGCAACAATAACTTTTGTGTCTGCCTATTTTCGTTATTAGTATCTGAGCCTGTGCTTGGTCGGGGTCTTTTTCTTCTTTGAAAGTGAAGAGGGGCTCTATCAAAGCATATTTTATGCTGATAGCACTGTTGGTTTATATTGCTTATTATTGAATCAGATTGATTCTGAGATATTTGGAGTCAGATTTGAAAGATTGAAGCCACTTGTTTTCAGAGTTTGTCATGAAATGCATACGTAGTGATCATTTTGGTCAAGCCTGTTTTGTGTCATGTTACAAAATAAGAAGCCCTTGTCGCTAAAACATTAGGATCATAAAATAGTTTATAGAGATAGAATTGTGAGTTTTAACACTTTTAAACGGTATATTGTGTGACCAGATTGATTGAAAATTTCACAATAAAAATACACCAGGGGCCCTATCTTACACCCGACGCTAATGTCCCAAATGCGAGTGTTTTTGCTATCTTACACCCAGCGCAGGAGTCATTATAGCACCCAACCCAACGTTGTTTAACAACCGAGTGATCTGGCGCCCATAGCAAGTCACCTGGGCAGGTTGGTCATAAGAAGAGGTGTGGCCAGGATAATTTTGGGGGTATTGCTATCTTGAGCCAGCAGAAAGCACTTACGCTAATACCACCACAAACCTTGTCTAAAGTCATGTCGCAGTTATTTCTATGTTATTTTAACAGCGCAATATAAGTGCGTCAACATAGGCATGTGCACAACACGCGTACACCCTCCTGTCTGTTACAAACAGGGGCATACACGAGCATGCATACAATATATCAAGATCCCATTGTGAAATAGGATTTAATATTTTTCTCAAAAATAAATATTTTGTCTCCCGCAATAGTTGTCTCTGCAATCCCAGAGAAATTGGCTTGTTTTAAAACATTAACCAGTAAAAATGTGTTGGTCATCTTTCCATAAGCAGAACATTATAAAACAAGGGAAGTATGCGTGAACTTATGGGATCCCAACCTGACAGCTTTAGTGTATTTAGTGTCATCATTAAACCAAAATAACGCTATTTATGTTATTATGAGAATGCACGTAATATGAATTTCGGATGAAGCTTGAACTTCGCTCGCTGAAATGCATTGTCTGTGATCTGACTGCTGTGAGAACATGGAATTGATGTTTGACAATGCTTCATTGTATAATCAAACAAAATGTGTTAAACAAGCATGTAGTAGTACAGTTGTCATGTTATTTGTTACGAGTGGGAAGGTGAATAAGGTATTAACTAGCCTCACGAATTTAACCTACATGATGAGCATTTTTAATTTTTAGCAAAAGCTCTTTCCTGGCTTTGTTGGAGGCAACGGTGTTAATTTTTGCTCATATGGTGTTTTTATCTGTCCATTCTGTCCGTATCTGTAAGGGATCTCTGTCAGAGACAGAGATGGGAATGTTGGAGATCCAAATGCAATAGCTGGGCAATCTTAAAGTGTTCCTAAGAACACCACTAGAACGGACAATGATCCGTCATGGAGAAACAAATAAAAATAAAAGAACACAAACCTCGCAATAAAAACGAGGAGCTCGATAATCGAGCAAAACAAAGAAATAAGCAATAACGCTTATCTACCTCCCGTTTGTGGAGTGAAACAACAAAAACAGAGAACTGAAAAGACCCCAAAAACTTTGGGTGAGACACTCGTAGGTTAGAGTAGAAAAACAAAAGAAAACGAAAACCTCTGCTCTGAAATAAGAGCGTATTAACGAGAACTGCTTTCTTTCTAAGGTTGTACTGCTAACAAGTCCCGCGTTGCTAATCAAAGCGGTCGATAGCAATACAACTTCCTATACCCTTTTTTACCGGCTCAAATGTCATGTGAAATAACATGGAAGCAACGAGAGAGGCCGGAAGTGGGGTATAAATAGTGAGCGGAAATAAATGCCAGGTGAACTCACTAATGACGAGGCGAAAGCAAAAACCCGTGGCGGAACACAGGAAAATCCGATAGATTACCGGTAAACGATAAAAACGAATAAAGCGACGCAGAGATAAGGGAAGAAAGGTAAGATCCATGACAGTATCAGTCTTTTTTCCCCACAGGAGAGAAATACGTTGCTCTAGTACAGCCCATGCTGCACCGCTATAGGCTCGTTGTTGTAGACCGCCCCTTTTATGCCCCCGAACCCCCCTAGCGGGCTCGGTTTTTGGACCTTGTTATTTCGAAAATCCTGGGTACGGCCCTGGTTATGCCCAAGACACACCAATAATTAATGAAAAGACTAAGTTCAACTCATTTGCATGTTGCACTGTACTTAGCGCTAAAAAAACACGCCGTCTAACTAACAAATGCACTTTGCACCATGCGTTTAGACCAAGCACTAAGATCGCCAAGATAGAGCCCAATGAATGCAAATAAACTAAACACCCGGGCCGGTGCTATTATAAGGGGTTAACCATGTGAATTGAATAAACCAATAAATAAATAAAAAACCTAATTAAAATATATATGTAGCCTCATCTTTTAATCTTCTGGTCTGCAGCAGGTCATGCAGCATCAGTCTATCACAACCGCTCTCAAAGAACCATAGAAACCATCATACACTTAAACACTGACACCCATTAAAAACAGTCAATGGAAAATGATGAAATGTCATCCACTCTAACAGTCAGTAGTCTACCTGAGATGGAATACATTTGGTATACTTTTTGTTGGGAAATGGGCTTGGTACGCTGACTGTAAGAGATTAATTTGTGTAACCATGGCGATGGGAGGACTGGGTGTTGCCTTATGGTGATTTCCGTATGGACAATGGAACACAAACAGCACATCTGGTCATTTCTGAATAATGGAGCAGAAATTGTTGAAAAGAATTCCACCCGCTCACCACAAAAAAATCTCCGGTTGGTTGCACAAGATACAGGAATCCATGGTGCAAACACGGCCCATCTGAACATGGAGGGACACAGGAAAACTCAGCAGAGAAATAAAATGGAATTTGGAGAGTCCCATCACCACCATTGCCTCTAGGTGCCAAACCTGTTTTGAATAAATTGGACCTTTCAACTACACCAATGTCTTAACTGCCATTTCTAACAATCTAGATTCATGAGTATGGATGTAGATTTCTATCAAAAATAAACAAACACAAAAGTATAATCCACAATTATTTTTACCATCCACACACACACACCTCTCAATTTGTATTCATAGGTATAATCCACAAATGTATTTTTGCCACCCACATGCAAACACCTCTCAATTTGTGTTTCATAAAAATAATCTACAAGTATGTGTTTGCCATCCACACACAAACACCTCTCAACTTGTGTTTCATAAATCATCATTTGGATGAATGCTAAAGTTATATTCACAAATGCAAATAACATTTTCAGATATGTTTCCAATGTTCACATTTACAAATCAAAAGCTTGGCTTGCGAACTGGCGAATCTACATTTGGCGATCAAAGGACACACTTGATCTGCTTGGATTTACGTACGGAATTTTGAGACAAATATTCCGCTGTTTTTTCCCTGTGTCGATTCACACATGCTTAACTTGTGATTCACACACAAAACTTCTTCTTCTTCGGCGCTACCTAACAAGGCAATGTTCTCATTCTCGTGATCTTTGATTATGCCGCCCGGTATCCTGAGGCTATCCCCTTACGCACTATGGCATCCAAAGGGATCGCCCGAGAGTTAGAGGAGATCCTCACGGATCAGGGTACACCATTCATGTCGCGCATAATGAAAGATTTGTGTAAATTTATTCATATAACCCAACTGCGAACTTCAGTATATTACCCACAGACGGATGGCCTAGTCGAACGCTTCAACCAGACGCTGAAGCAGATGCTAAAAAAGGTAATGGAGGCCGATGGGAGGAACTGGGACCAGCTGTTGCCATACCTGATGTTTTCCATCCGCGAAGTGCCCCAGGCCTGCACTGGCTTCTCCCCGTTCGAGCTACTCTATGGGAGACAACTATGGGACTATTGGACCTCGCTAAGGAGGCCTGGGAGCAGCAACTCTCTCCCCATCGGACCCTGGTGGAACATGTGGAAGAAGTGCAGGAGCGCATGGCCACCCTTTGGCCCCTGGTAAGAGAACACATGGCGGCCGCCCAGGCTGCCCAAGCCCGCGTCTACAACCGGAGGGCACAGCCCCGGGAATTCGCCCCAATGCTGGGGCCAACCATGGAGTGCAAGTTTCTGGCCAAATGGCATGGGCCCTACGAGGTCATTGAAAAGGTGGGGGAAGTCAACTACCGCATCCGACAGCCGGGACGAAGACCGCCGGAAAAGGTCTACCATGTGAACCTAATAAAGAAATGGGTTGCCCGGGATGTGTTGTGTTCTTTTCCCCCACCCCAGGGCCCTGCTAAGACGGAGCCAGTGGAGGTGCCAATCGTCGAACAGCTGTCGAAGAGCCAATGCCAGGACATGATGGAACTTGTGAAACACCATAGGCATGTGTTCTCTACAGAGGCCGGCCGCACTGACCTCATCCAGCACCACATTATTACAGAGCCAGGAAAAAAGGTAAAGCTGCAACTATACCGGATACCGGAGGCCAGAAGAGAAGCAGTCCAACAGGAGGTGAGAAACGTGAAGTTGAAGAGTGGAGTAATTGAGGAATCGCGTAGTGAATGGTGTAGCCCTATTGTTTTGGTTCCCAAACCCGATGGTTCAATATGTTTCTGTAACGATTTCCGACAATTGAACATCATTTCTAGATTTGACGCGTACCCTATGCCCCAAGTAGACAAACTCATAGAATAACTGGGAAGAGCCCGCTACATCTCCACCCTGGACCTGACTAAGGGGTACTGGCAAGTGCCCCTAGCACCTCAAGCAAGAGAGAAAAAGGCTTTCGCTACCCCTGACGGGCTGTTCCATTATAAAATGCTCCAGTTCGGCCTACACGGAGCCCCGCCCACATTCCAGAGGCTGATGGACCAGGTCCTCAGGCCCCACCGGGAGTATGCCGCCACCTATTTGGACGACATTGTGATTCATGGGGAGGAATGGGGGACCCATCTCCAACAGGTCACAGCTGTGCTGAGAGCCCTACTGGGGGCTGACCGCCAACCCCAAGAAGTGTCGCCTCGGCCTTCTGGACACAGACTACCTGGGGTACACCATAGGCAGAGGATGCGTCAAGCCCCAGGTAGGGAAGGTCGAGGCGATCCGAGGATGGCTCCGCCCCCAAACCAAGAAGCAGGTACGCACATTCGTAGGGCTCGCCAGCTATTACCGTCGCTTTGTCCCCCATTTCTCCGCCCTTGCAGCGCCATTGACGGACCTGACTAAGAGCCGGCTGCCCGACCGGATCGTGTGGATGGACGAAATGAAGAAGGCATTCCAGGGACTGAAGGACTCCCTGTGCTCAAGACCAGTGTTAGTGACCCCCGACTTCACAAAACCACTAGTGGTCCAAACGGACACTTTGAAAACAGGGGTGGGTGCCGTCCTGTCTCAGTTGCAACAAAGCGAAAGGAACATCCCATTACATACATCAGCAGAAAACTACTACCCCGAGAGAAAAAATATTCAACCATTGAGAAGGAATGCCTGGCGATAAAATGGGCCCTGGAGGAACTTAAATATTATTTGTTAGGACGGCACTTCACCCTTGTTACGGACCACGCCCCCCTCGTCTGGATGTCCCGTAACAAGGAAACCAATGCCAGGGTCACCCACTGGTTCCATTCCCTTCAACCCTTTGCTTTCTCTGTTGTCCACAGATCCAGGGCCGCACATGGGAATGCGGATGCCATGTCCAGAAGAGACGCACTGGGAGGCTGGACCGCCCCTCCCTCCCGGTCGGAGCTGAGGAAGGGGGTGTGTGGCAGCCGGCAGAAGCACCCAAGAGGAGTCGTAGTAAATGGCTGATATGTGCTTCTCCCTGTCGTGCCGCGGAAGCCCATATTAGGATCTCCGGCTCCGCCCTCGCACAAGTTGGCACTGAGAACACAACGCAGCTCAGCTGCGCGAAATCAAACCGGCAATCAGGCGCCCTTTAAAGAGGGGAGGAATGCTTCGTTCGGGAGAGTACCGCAAGGGAAATCACTGGAGGAAGTAAGTCGGAGAGAGAGAAAGTATTTGGAGTATTGTTGAAAAGCGCTGTGTTTGATTCATATTCGTAGGAGGAACGTGCTGTGTGCTATCGCCCTGGACCGTATGAAAACCCGCCCTGTGTTTGACCCTCGCCTGCCTGACTTTCCCCCGCCTCGCCCAATCCCGGACCGTCTGAGAATCCGTCTCTGTGTGCCGACCCCAACTTCCGGATATCGACGATTCTATTGGATTGCGGATTGGACACTGTGGTTTAAAGTGACAGCTACCTATTTTCCCCATCAAACAGCATTAAAGCTTTTGAAGTTCAGTTCGTTCAGTGTGGACAGTGAAATTATTATTTTCAGTCTCGTGGACACTCCATACCCCAGCGAGTGTACCACAATATATAAAAAACATTTATATAGCTGGATATTTTACTGAAACAAGTTGGATTACACTCCATTTAAAGACCCCTAGCTTGTAATCAAACCCGTAACCTTTGAGTCACCAAGGCTATTGGCAAGTGTGTGGAAATGTTGGACTCGGCAGCTAATCGCTTCTTGGAATTCCATCTTTTTTTTTTCAATTCCGCCAGTCACCACTGGAACTGCACCAACATTCAGAGTGGTCTCGAACCAATCACAGATGGGAAATGTTGGAAATTATAGATGACGTTACCGTTGCTTTGACAAGCAGATATTACAAATCCTGGAACAATTGTGCCAGACTGGCAGGGACGGACCCAAATGCACGACGAGACAGAACTTGAAAATAAAGAGTTTTTATTTTCAGTAGGCAAAATAGTAAATGTCCACTGTGGAACCCACAGTGAACTGACACAGTGCTGAGTAAGCAGATACAGCAGCCCAGCCGGGCGGAGCTGTATACCGCGGTAGTGGTGGTGAGGCTACAGCAGACTGTGTCCGGGTAGACAGGTGAAGTAGCAGCCCCTGGCGGGCTCGCTATCCAAGTTGTACTTCAGAGCAGAAGCGGTACAGCAAACTGGTGAGCAGGAACAGGCGAAGTAGCAAGGAGCGGTCTTTAGCCAGGTTCGCAGCGAAGGATCAAGTCAGGATCCACACAGGGAAGCCAGGGCGTGTGGCATCCAGACCTGGGTAGTATAGCCAGAGTCTAGCAAGCTAGAGAATCAGGAAGCAAGTAACAAACGAGACAAGGACCGTAATACTCTGACCAGAAATCACAGGAACAGCACGGTTAATATAACTAGTGTCATTAGAGCTGATAAACTGCAGCTTGCGGGAAATGCGTGCGAAATCAGAGAATTGATTGAACAATTAGAAAACACGTGAGGAATGCGGTGAAAGCAATTAAGTGTGAATTGTGTAATTAAGATGTGGTGCGAGTAGTAAATGTGCAATGTAAACACAATAAGGCAATGAACGCAGACATGACACAATCAGGTTCAGGGAAACAGAGGAAAACACAAAAAGGAAGGGAAGGCAGGAGCGGATCGTAACAACAATCTTGTCGAGTTCACTGCCACAAAGCAGGTAGACCTGTCAGGGAAAAGTTTTACAATGAAGCTTACTAATATTTAGCCAGGCAAATTAATGTCAAAAAGGGAAAACACATAGCTTGTGACAGTTGGTTGCTTGGTCAACGTAGAAAGCTTGATAGCTAACATGCATGCCCAAATAATGCGCAGTAATTTATTTCCTGAAAAAACTGTCTAATGGTAAGGAGTATACATTGAACGTTTTTTCACCCTGAGTTTCAAGTTGGCTAACTTTCCCACTGCAAAAAAAAAACATTGTCAATGTTAATGTTAATTGATATACAACGTCTATACATCGTTAAACTAGTTCTGCAACAGTAATGCTTATTTTGTGTCCAGTAACATAAAATAAGCAATAATTAAGTTGAAATGAATGATTGCAAACAATGTTGCTGACCTTGGTAAAATGTTATCATATACTTTGTAAATGTACTGACTTGCTGAAATTTAAAACAATACTGCAGCAGCATTGGGGTCAATACCATTTCAATTCAGTCAAGAAACAAAGTAAAGAATTTTGATGGAATTGACCCCAACACTGCACGATAATATTGGTTATGAACTCATTATTCTATGCACTCCTCTACCAGTCAACCATTATGGTACAAATCCCCTAACCATTAACTTGAACTGCCTTTCACTTATCACCTACCTGGGTGGGTGTCAACAGACATTGCAGTAAAACTACTGGATGAATTGAAAATCAATAAAACTAGTAAAGTGTTAAATTGGTGTATTATTTATATTAACATCAACACAACATTCATAGATTTTAACATTCATTTTAGCCCACTAAATATGCTCGCAGGATGGCGAAAAATTAATTAAAACAGGATTGTTATATTAATTGAAATATCTCTCATATCTTTTATGGTTAAACATTTAACAAGGTGTCTGGAAATTAAGTTAAGCATCCATGTTAATTAACCACTGCACTTTCTCAAACAAGAGAAAATAATAAGGGGAAGTTATATTTCTTAATGTGAACCCTTGATTTCTAAAAGTACATGGCCATCAGCAGTTCATGCTGAGCACTGTATCATTGTATCTGAGTGGAGTCTTTCTTTGTCTGAGAGAAAGGTAAAATAGAAAAAGATAAAGTACACACTGATGTGCTTATTCCCTGTGTGGTTACAGTCAGAAAAAAAACCCAATCTGTGTGCCTGAACAACAGAGTGAGGACACGGCAGAAGGAGAATGTGTTGGGAAATCTCAAAATTGAATTTCTCTCTCTCTCTCTCTCTCTCTCTCCCTCCCTCTCTCTCTTTTTCTCTCTTTCATAGACACGGGAACGTCTGTCATTCTCCAATGTGTGGGCCACATGCAGAACCGAAAGTCTGGAGCAATCAGAACCAAAAGCCCCCGCTCCTGCCCCCCTGGAACCACATGAAAGGGCCTCATCGGCCCCTGACTAACTCCCCTAGCCGCACGCCCACTGACATCTTGCAAACTGAGGAAACACGGGTAAATATTCAAGCGTTAGTTCAACGCCATAATCCTGTGCAGGGAAATATTCTTTTCCCAGATAACTAGCTGTGACTGACCTTAATTGAAATTGCCTGTGCAATGCCGTGTATGTCTTGGACGTCTCTGCCTTACTTGCCTGTTTGTCAGACGCCGTTCCGTTGATTTGTTTCCCGGTTGCGAAAGAGCCGAACAAATTGCGGTATGATGCGGCACGAACATTACAATTTGGTGTTTTTCTCCCCATAATACAAAAGCCATCATCACATGTCTTCCTGTGGTTGCTTAGGACAGAAAAGTAGTAACAACATTACAAAGAAACAGAATAATGATTCCCCTCAATCCCAGAGGAAATGTTATACTGTAAACGGTGATATTTATCTTCTCAAATATTTGTGGGTTTCTGGTTTGCAGGGAGGATATGGGAAATCTTTTTTTTTACTTTAATAGGCCTCATAGTCCATAGTTTTTAGTCCCCATACTGTGTAGAATTCACAGCACGATTAAGATTTATTCACCATTTATTTAGATCAAAAGAGATACAAAGAAGCTCACACCCACTCGTACACATCTACACACACACACACACACACACACAACACACACACAAGCACTCACATGCCGTATGTTAGATTCCCTGCATCAGCACTCATGTCCACCATCCTGACGCGCTTTAGTTTTCATGGCTTAGCGCTTTCACTTTGAGGAAATGTCGCAAACCAGTTGAAAGTGCCACTCTTGGAGAAAAAAACAAGAGTTCCTCACAGGATAGAATGTGATAAGGTGGTCATTAAAAGTCTGTTTGGAAAAAAAAGAGCAGGTTTTTGTAAATATGACAATCCAGTGATGTAATGACATCCGCTGTGGATCCCCACATAAAACTACCTGGCAAACTGCCAAGGCCCTTATCTTAGGTGCACTCTCTGTGTCTGTGTTTGATTGTGTGTGCGGTTGTGTGTGTGTGTGTGTGTGTGTGTGTGTACGTGTGTGTGTGTGTGTGTGTACGTGTGTCTGTGTGTGTACATATGCGCATATGTTTGTGCATGTGTGCATGTGTTTGTGTATGTATGTGTGTGTGTGTGCGTATGTCCCACTCAACCCTCATACTAGGAGTCCATACTTCACATACCCTTCCAAACATATCGCTGAATGAATTAACTCACTTATTCTCTTTAAATATAAGGTTTAGTGCTAAGTCACTGAGAATGTTCTGTGATTTGTCTGGATACAATGGTCTGTCAAAATCAACAGCAGTATAAGACCTTCAATATGTATTGCTCATATTATCTCGTAAATATGAAAGATGAATTCAGGAAGGGCATAGATTTTTTTTCTTCAAAAACCATCCATTCAAAATGATGTTCCTGCATGTGTCCTGAGGGCAATTTCATCAAACGAAAGATCATTTAAGAGCAGGTGACAGTGTCTCATGTTGACGCTATCTCTCACAGACTTACCTGTCCAAGAGTCTGGGCTTCATTTTCAAATATTTGCATATCAGATCAGGATAACACACTCAACCGATACTGATACTTTGAATATTTTTTTTTTCTGCTTCAAGCCAAACTGTGACTTTCAGTAAAGTGCAGTTTGGGTCTTACAGGCTGCGGTGTTAACCGTTTGTTGCAAACGGACGGTTTGCAGGACGGCGTCAGGTTTGCTTTTTATTTGTGCGGTTTAGGTCCTGTTTAATTTTTTAAAGCATGTGATCCGATCGCAGGCCTTTTACATCCAGTGAATTATCGAAAGAGAATCTGGATGAGTCCTGCCCCTTTTTAAGGCATTGCTGGGTGATTGACAGGACATATATCCATACGTGCCCTGGAAACACGAAAATATCTCTTCTCTTCAGCTGTTTGGTACTTATATGAAGCACACGCCCTTTTTTTTCGAAAATGAACATCTATGAATTAAACATGCCGCATTCGAAATATAGACGTTCGGCCCCGGACAGAAAAGATTGATAATAATAGGGTCAACCGAGCCGGCCATCGAGTTGAGTTTCCCTTCTTAGTTTTAGGCCTAATCAGGCAGAGTCTCTAATGATGGGTGAAGGAGCGGGATGGAAACTTGTGCGGCCTCCTTACCTCTCGCCTTACGGCTCTCTCCCTTCCCCTCTGACACCTCCTTTCGTGTCTGCAATGAATTAAATACAACAGGGGCTGGCTGGGAAAAAGGTCAAGTGCATTCCAAACGTCACCGATATCGATATCACCTTTCGCAGCGTTTCTAGCGCAGGTGAACGGGGGAATGGGTCTGAGGCAATTGCCATGGAAACCAACAGAGCGTGGTTTGGTCTTTGCATTTCATATACCACAAAGCCCAGAATCCCCCCCCGACCACCAAAAGAAAAGAAAAAAAACTTTCGGTTTTCACCGTCATGTCAAGTCACACGGAGATGTATTGCCTACAGCTAGCTACCAGCGTAACTCTAGAGCCAGGCTCCAGTGCCAGCACCTCACACCATCTCTGTGCATGAAAAATTCAAGGACAGGCATTCAGTCCTATCACTTACAGCTAATGACGATGAAATCGCTTTCTCATGAATAAAAGCTGTTAGGAAAGGGGGGAGGGAGAGAGCCAGGGACAGAAAGAGAGAGAGCTAATTAAAATTGAAGATGAAAAATCTGAGGGAGAGAGAGGGGAGAACAGGTGGGAGCGAGAAAGAGGAAGAAGAACAAACCTTTCAAATGCCTTTTCAATTGCTCATTTGCTCAATTATTTTTAGTGGTAAACCAAAAGCAGGCCTGGCCCTGAGGCTTTGACTGCAAGTATACGGTCAATTTAAATTAGTCTGCTCAATTTCGCCGTTTATTTTTAGCTCAACAGCAAATGAGCATATTTCAAGATAAATAGTGTGAGTAATAATAGTCGTCTTACATTAAACCTATTACAAAGTCACTCGCGTTAGAATCATTTTTTCACTATACTCCGTGTGTTTTTTTTCCTGGGATGGTTTCATGGCTACTCCATTTGCAAAACAATTTTACAGCTGTAACAGTTGTAAAACTATTTGCTGTTGCTTGTGCCCTTTACGGTCACAATGTGAGGCACATATAACATTGTGTGGCTGCCGTAAATAAACAGTAAGTGGCACTTGATGATTTCAATGCAGAAACCTGGACGGGGCCTTGTCTTGCTGTTGTTCATTCAGTGAGAAAGTAGCCATTTACCAGAGGATGGGACAATTCCCCAGGATCTCATGCAGTTGTGAATACCAACTACATCACACTAGCATCCAGTTGATGTTACTTATAGCACTGAGCATGGTGACCAGATGATGCATTTCAATTATTGTAAACCATTCAGTTTAGTGTGATTGCCTGAGTCTCTGTGTATGAGAATATATGGTACAGTTACAAAAACTATTTTTAAGTGGTGCAAATGTACTTTATTTAATTTCCCTGCACACTAGGCTACTATCCACGAGTTACATAGCTTCAAATTCAGGTTATGTGTTATGGTTGACAGTCACACCAGCAGTTCCCCACAAAGAATTTGAACCCGCAACTTCTTTGTTATAAGCCCAGTAATCCAGCCCATGTCACACTTTAGCCTTATTGACACCAGCAGTGCAAGAAATTTGAACCAGAAACATTCTGATGCGCAAGAAAGCCCAACATTCCAAAGCTCCGATACTCTCTCACAAACTATGGTACGCATACAGTAGACTCTGGTCTACATGGAAGATATCGTTGTTGGCGATATTATTTATTTTTTGGTTCAATGGTGCTCTCGACCTCTTGCAGACGATTCAGGGGTACGGGTAAGTACTGTTCCCAGGGTGCTTCATTTCTGTGTCCAGAATTTCCTCCGAGTCCTCCTTGCTGAGTCAGCTCTCATCCCATCTGTGCCTCATCCCATCGGCTCTGACTAACCTCGACGGTGTATTAATACCAAGCTGCCCGTGCTGTTGTCTGTGAGTAACAGCCAAGCTGTCGGCACATGCGCCAGACGGCGGGAAACTTTACTCACTTCCAGCGCCCACCACAGTCTCACTGTTTTGGGCATTCCCCCCATTTTTCGGGAAAATATGTTTTTAAAAAAAACATTTATTTATTTATTCTACTCACATTCATTTATCCAGTCTTACATATTTTGTACCTGGGAACAAGATCAAAGTTGGTGGGGAAACAGGAGGAACAGGAGATGGCGTAGGTAAGCATCGGCGCACTGTCAAAGCTTTCTTTCTTTAGCGTGGGTCCAAAAAAGGGGGAAAATAAAAGAAGCAGAGACTTCAAAGAGGCATGTCTCAGTCCTCACTGAGCCATTCAAAGATTCAGAGGGTGGGACACAAGCTCATGATTTCACATAAGATAAGAAAAGTGCCATCACAAAGATACCATTGAGCATTCTGGGAGATAAAATGAGAGAGAGAGAGTGTGTGTGTGTGTGTGTGTGTGTGCGTGTGTGTGTATGTTTAAGAGAGAGAGAGTGAGAGACAGAGAAAGACAGACAAAGGGAGAGTGAGAGAGGTGGTGACACAGAAAGACAGCAAGAGGGAGAGAGAGACAGAGAGAGAGTGAGGCAGGGGGAAAGAGAGCAAAGAGGAATTATTTGTTTTTTTAATAACAGGCCAGGTCCTGTCCAGTCTCGGGACAACGCACCATTAACTGAGGAGGAGCATGCTGGGTAATATGAGATCTAAAAAAACAGCAAGTTAAAAGCAGTGGTGATGGTGGAAATGATTACCATGAAACATAAAACTGTTTTTAATTACAATCACCAAAAAACACCAGGACGGAACTTGAGAAAAAATCACTTTCCTGTAAGGAAAGGTGAGAGAGTAAACTGCCTGTTAAAATATTTACCCTCCTGGGTGTCAGATCCGGGCCTGGTCATTGTGTCTGTGCTGGCCAAAGAAATTGACACCATCACGCCATCCCTCTCTCTCTTTCTCTTTTTCTTGTTCCCCTTCTCTTTCCTCCTTCTCTCTTTCTTTTATGTTGTTCTCAATTGTATTAGATGTTCCCCAAACTGAAAATAGGTTTCATTGACATGGCAAACATGAGCACACACAAAGTACACACAAACATAAGAAGCAATATTAATGAAATGTCAGAATAATACATAAATACAACTAACAAACTTCACTCATTTTCACTCTTTTCTTGTCAACAATTTGATCATTTCTCAATGATCTTTGCTAATGATCTTTAATTTCATATTGTTGCCATGACAGATAAACATTTGGGCTCATTTGCAGCTCAGAAATAAAAAATTCAAATTTTACTGTACAGGTAAAAATTTACATTTTGGCATTTACCAGATGCTGTCATCCAGAGAAACTTTCACAGACTACGTTTTTGCATACATCCCGTTTATACAGGTGGATATTTTTACTGAAACAATTCTAATTGAGTATTGCTCAATGGTACAATGGCAGAGCCCCTGCTGAAAACTCAAACTCACAACCTTTGAGTTACAAGCCAAGTCCACTAACCATGATACTATACTGCCATAATACTGATGGTTGTATACATAATTTCTAACTACTCCCATATTTTTTTCTCCACTTCCTTATTTTAATACCGCACAGGTACCATTTTACAAAGCATGGCACAAAAGCAATAGTGTGTTAGTCTCTCGTTCGCTCTCTCAAATTCAAATAAACCTTATTGGCATGAAGCGCTAGATGTAGTATTGCGAAAGCATGCAAAAATGACACCGTTAATAACAGGAATGATAATGACGATGCCGTGGAGAAGGGTTATTAATCAACAATGATAATCATAAAAAGGACAATATCAAACAGACGCGCCTAGCTCAGGGACAATGCCATGGCATAGTTGTCATACTTCTCTGTTTTTTGCAGCTGTTTCTCCCCCATCACCTCAACCTCTCCTCTTGCAGCCGTTCCTGGCGGGTGGTGAAGGCGTGCTTATTCAGGCCACGCTGCTGGGCCCGTGGCCTTTGCATGGAGGGTCAGAGGGCAAGGGCGCCCCCGGTCCTGACACACGCCTCGCAGTATCTCTGGGGGTCCTTTGAGTGCGGCTCAGACTATGTGGGGACCGCAGTTATTTTTGGGGATGCCCTCCTGTCCATGTCTCTATAAGGAGAAAGGCACCCCCCCCTCAGACCCAGGTGCGATGGGGGATCTGGGGGGCGGAGTGTCCAGTGTTTGCACAGGGGCTGCAGCAGCCATGTCAGAAAATGCCAGGAATGTAACTGGCAGGAGGCTCTGAATAAACTCCGACCCGCTACTGATGGTGTCAGTTGTTAAAGATTTTTTTTTATGGGTTCTCTGTGTCCAGGGGGGGTCTTACGCTCTCCTTGCGTCATTGTGGGTGTTCTGCCATTATCAACACCTTCATAGCAGAGCTCATATTAGAGCTGAGACATTTCTCACTTTTCCCTATTTTTCCAAATGAGGCAGCTTCTCAACAAAAATAAAAACTTGATAAGTCACATAGAAGTTTTCTTTCATTCAAAGGATCCCGTTTATTATCCCAGATCTCCAGTTACAAAGGCATCGCTCTTCTTTTTATTTGTAATATTATTAAACTTTTATAAAGGATCAAATCTGGTTCAAGCAGCAAATTTACAAGAAAAACACTATTGATGATAAATTACGTCATTTCACACGGGAATAATTACACAACATTCCCAATATCTAATCAAATTGAGACAGAATGGTATATTTCTGTGGTAAGCTTTTAGTCTTTACTATCCTAAATGTATTGTTTGTGTATATTTAAGAACTGGTTGGAATTGTCGATATTTATTTAAAACAGGTAGTGGTGTAAAATCATAATGAAATTTATAAACTGAAAACACCACTCATTGTATTTATTTTTATTATTTAATTAGTCTTTCTCAAAAGAAAACACTTTTTTTTTTCCCCAAATGAATTTAGACCTCCCCCAGGCACTTGTGAATGCATCATACGACTGAGAGATTTGTATAAAATGTTATTTTTAATTAGTGAGCGCATTCTCTCACACTGAAAGACATATACAGCAATAGAAGGAAGAAGATGAATGACAAGCTTTGCAACCCACCGGGAGACAGTTAACTGTTGTCGCAATGTTTCGCCATGTTAACATTAACTTGCAAATGCCACAGCGTCCCTACAACATTGCAGCGACGTTGCATGGGGCGTTCACACTGCTAGTGGTGGCTTTGCATTCTCCCCATTCTCCCTGAGAAAGCAGACCGCTTTTAGATGGGAGTGCCACAGCATCCCTCCAACATTGCAGCGACGTTGCATGGACGTTCACACTGCTAGTGGTGGCTTTGCATTCTCCCCATTCTCCCTGAGAAAGCAGACCGCTTTTAGATGGGAGTGCCACAGCGTCCCTACAACATTGCAGCGACGTTGCTTGGACGTTCACACTGCTAGTGGTGGCTTTGCATTCTCTCCATTCTCCCTGAGAAAGCAGACCGCTTTTAGATGGGAGTGCCACAGCGTCCCTGCAACATTGCAGCGACGTTGCACGGACGTTCACACTGCTAGTGGTGGCTTTGCATTCTCTCCATTCTCCCTGAGAAAGCAGACCGCTTTTAGATGGGAGTGCCGCAGCGTCCCTACAACATTGCAGCGACGTTGCACGGACGTTCACACTGCTAGTGGTGGCTTTGCATTCTCTCCATTCTCCCTGAGAAAGCAGACCGCTTTTAGATGGGAGTGCCACAGCGTCCCTACAACATTGCAGCGACGTTGCATGGACGTTCACACTGCTAGTGGTGGCTTTGCATTCTCTCCATTCTCCCTGAGAAAGCAGACCGCTTTTAGATGGGAGTGCCACAGCATCCCTACAACATTGCAGCGACGTTGCACGGACGTTCACACTGCTAGTGGTGGCTTTGCATTCTCTCCATTCTCCCTGAGAAAGCAGACCGCTTTTAGATGGGAGCACTGCGAAAGTATGCGAGGCACGCACCTGTTAACCATCACAACTAAAAAAAAAAACCATTCATAAAATGCACGAGTGAACTTTCGATATACAGTGGATACAACAGCAGAAGATTTAGTGATGGTTTAGCCTTGGGCAAAGTTTAGATGACAGGTATGAACAGGTGCAGTCCTGGTTATTCAGGACTGGAAAGGTGAAAGGTTTATAGTTTATTACTCTACAAAAGAGAAAGTTACCTTGTGACAGAGAACATGAGAAACATTAACATTGAACGAGACCATTTTAGAACAAATTACTTTGTTTTATCATGCATATAATGGAAGGTTAAGATATTGTGTGTCAGTGTAAAATATATACATTTTGCTTTTTTTAATACATTTTTTGTATGTTTTTCTATTTTAAATATATTATGTATTACTATTACATTTTTTACTATTTGAGTACAGCATGACAACGTGAAGGAAGTTATTTTAATTTCCTTTTTGTGGTGGTTGTTCATAATAAGGGCGTGTGGTGATGTGGAGTTTTACTATGAAAGATAAAAGGAGAATTCTGAGTAAGGTGATCACCAGTAAACAGGAACCTGGTTGACTTTTTAGCCTGATGAGTAAAGGTTGTAGGTTACATGGTAATGGGATGCAGGGTGGGAGAGGCGACATGTGGTAGGTAGGTGTGAAAGCAAACGGGGATCCGAACATGTGTAATCTGCCCTGCCAACAAATAGAGGTGGCGGACCATCTGGGGCTAGAAGCATCAGTCAAACCTGCCTGTTTATGAGTTGCGTTATTTATTATTCCAGTGTTGTATACATTACATATTTCAGACTTGCTCCAGAGTATGCCTCATCTGTTAAAAAATTTGTTCATTGGCATTATTAAATATTCACATTATACTAAATGTAAATGTATACTAAATTATATTACATTTCGGCATGCTTCCTTCCCATTAACCTTTACATTGCAGCCTGTTGTGCGCGTGTAAATGTGTCTAATGTTAAATATCAGTCATTTCAGGGATTACGAAGGGTACGCAGGTATGACGTTCAGAGGTTTCGCCGTTATGTCCCCACAATTAATTTATCATGGTGACTTCTGAGAAGAGGGCATTTCTAGATATGCCCATTAAATAATGCAACCAAAATTAGATAAACAGATGATTTCTTATCATTGAAATTTGATTTTTCTTCACATTTTTCCTGTTTTTAGTGTAAATTAAGTCCAAAATCAAACGAATTACAGCGTGGCTTCCAAAGCAAATTATGGCCATGCCGGTCCTGTCAGCATACAATGATATTGTGTGGACTGGGCTTTCAGAGGATTTTCCAAACCAGCTCATAATCTGCGATGGACTGTGGCTGTACTGCTTCTCCAGGCTGGAACTGACATGGAGTTGCACAGTATGAATCTTCCCATAAGAAAACATTGTGATTAAAAACAGCCTTCATTTTAGCTTGTGTGCACATTTAAATTAAATATGATCTACAGACGTATGTATACTTATGCCCTGATAATCTAAACTTCAAAAATGTAAATAAACACAAATAAATATATTTTTAAAATTGTAAACTATAGATAAATATTATATCATGTGTTAATTATTCAGATGTTAATGTTTTATTGTTCATATCTATCATAATCAACACTGAGAAAACTGGTTACATTTTTTGTTTATGTTTTGTTATAATCAAATACGTTTTTCCAAAAGTTGTTCAGTCCACATTTAAAATTGTTCAACATTTTAGTTTATTTAAATTTGGTGCTAATGCATGAAAAATCTAATTTCTATACTTAAATTCCTAAGAATAATAGTGTAAAAGTAAAACTGCTAAAAAAGTAAAAAATATCTTGCCAATTAACATAAATGTATACCCACCTTGAAAATTTTTTATCAAAACTGGGCTTAGTGAGGTCTAGAAAAACACTCTTCAATTGTTAAATTCGTATGGTATTCTATCATTCATACAATTTTGTAACAGATACTGGTCTGCCGCAGACTATTAAAGGTTTAAGAAGCATATACAAATACAATACAAAATATAGCTGCAAGCAGCGATTCCCAGGGACTGAGCAGCATGAGCAGCATTTGCAAAATGGTAGACAACTCTAGACAAGGTTGACCCAAAAAGCATATATTTGTTTCTAATCAGGGCTTTTGCCATTGTTGATGGAAGTGTACATCCTCTTTGTTGCAAATTAATCAAGGTAGGTAGGCCTACACATAGACGGATGCTTTTGTCGGCTTTTGTGTGGGATTGAAACTAGCGACAATGTTTGAAAATAAACGTTAGTTCAAAACTTGTAGCCAATGGCACAGTTATTAATAGATTTTTTTACATTACTGCAACAACGTGCTCTGTACCAGATCATATTCTGTGTGAAAACTTTATTTTCTGCGTCTGACAAATGGATACTTGTTCCCATAGCCAACTGCGTAAACGTGACCTGCAGTAAATTCTTCGTTGCTCGGTAGTATCGTAAGCTACTGGACCATGTCGGCTGCCTTTTACGTCTTTTAAGTACAAGTGAAACAGTGAACAGTTAATACTGTTAATACTGTTACATTTCTTAAACTTTGCAATAAAAAGGCATTCCTTACTGTGAAAAGAACATCAAAAGAAGCATAGCATTTGCACAATAATTAACTTAGCCATTGGTACCATGCAAGAATCAAACAAGTGACCTAACACATGAAAAGCCATGATGGTAACCACTAGGCCAAAGCAGGTTAATGAAAATGTGCTGGCCAAATAAGACTTTTGTGTTGCGGTATCAGATTGTGTTGGCTTACTGACTTTATAATTCAAACAGTTAATATTGTTAAATTTCTTAACCGTTGCAATAAAAAGGTGTTTCTTAATGCAAAAACAACATTAAAAGAAGCATAGGATTTGCACAATAGTTTTGCCAAACATTAACTTAAACATTTGTACCAAGCAGAAATCAAACGACTGACCTCACGCATGAAAAGCCAAGATTGTAACCACTAGGCCAAAGCAGATTAACAGAAATGTGGAGGCCAAATAAGACTTTTGTGTTGCAGTATCAGATTGTGTTGGCTTACTGACTTCATAATTCAAACAGTTAATGGTTAATATTGTGAGATTTGTCAGCCTTTGCAATAAAAATAACTTGTTTTATGTTAAAAGAACATTCTTAGCATGACATGCGCATTGTGTGCCTAAAAAAAAACATGAGGAACAGGTGGGGATCGAGCCACCAACCTACTACACAGTCGTACAATGCCTTAACCACTAAGTTACAGGAACTTTCACAGTTGACAATGTAGGTAGACAGCCTGTTAACCATAGATAATGTACTTGGCGGATGGCATACCTGCCATCCCAACATATGTACGTGCCACCACGTGGATTGATTGAGTTAAAACTGCAGTGTTCAAGTCTTGATCTAACTCTCAATCAACCCACCATGTTTCAGAACATTATGTCAAACGGTTTTAGAATTACTAGCATTTTTGTGATGAGCCACGTCCAATGCAGAATATGTTGGCTTCTCATTCGGCCATTTTTTGACATAGGCCTTAGAAAACTAATGCATGTATCAAGGGATGTGGGCTGAGCCCATTGGTCAAATCCTGTAAAAGGAGTAGCATTTTAAATGTTTTACAAAAAATGCTAATTAGCGGAAAATCAAAAATGGCAGACTTCATGGTTTCTTGAGGCAAATTTGTTAGGCATGAGCAGCGAGACTAGTACACCAAATTTTGTGACTCTAGATCAAATGGGGCATCGGCAGTGGGTGTGTCAATGATTTTTAGTATATTTTAAAATATTTTCTTATATTTGGATTTTTATAGCGCCACCACGTTGCTCGATTAGTTTAAAACTGCATAGATTAAGTCCTGTTTTTACTCAGACGTAACAGACATACCAAGTTTCATAACTTTTTGTCAAATGGTTTTGGAATTATTCGCATTTTTGGGATAAGCCACACCCACTTAAAATTAATTGGCTCGTCATTTGGCCATTTCTTGACAAAAGCCTTAGAAAAGTAATGCATTAAAGAAGGCTCCTGAGCTGAGTGAACATACTAAGTTTTGTGCAAATTGGATGAATTATGTAGGAGAAGTAGCATTTTAAGTGTTCTACAAAAATGCTAATTAGTGGAATATCCAATATGGCGGACTTCATGGGTCCTTGAAGCAAATTTGTTCGGCATGAGCAAAAAGACTTGTATACCAAATTGTGTGACTCTTGGTGAAACGGGGCGTTGGCAGTGGGTGTGTCAATGTCTAAATGTTGTCACGTGCACTACAGCGCCACCAGGTGTTCAATCTGCATCATAATATAGATTATCTAAGAGTTTGGCAATACCAACAAGCCTGCCAAGTTTGGTGATTCTAGGCCAAACTAGCTCACAGGAATTTTAGGTGAAAGGAGAGAAAAATAAAATTTTATTAAAAAAAAAAAAAGAAGAATCCAAAAACAATAGCTATGCTGCTCGGTCCCCTAATAAAATGCATTTTATATTGGCAAACAAGCTATGATAGCTAGCAAACTGACATCTCAAATAAATTCTGGGCTGGCAAGCTAACTAGTCCTTATACCAATGTGAGTCATATATGTACAGATAGCTATCTGACACAAAAGGAAAATGCATTGTTGCTTACAACAGCTGCAATTAAGGCTGTACGTATATGCCAATGATTGACACTGCAAACAAAAGCAAGCTGATGCTCTTTTTTGTGTTGTACTCATTTGTGAGTTTGTATCACTGATTCCAGGTTATATTGATTCAGGAGTTGTGACATCAGGTGAAGCCAATTGTTCAAGCTATGCATAAACCTGAAGTCATACAGAGTTTATTACCCATGGTACTCAATAACAATTTATAACTCTGAGGGCAATGTCACATTAAAAAATTTTAACATTATTGACCTGACTGCACACCACTGGTAAGAGGTGATATGCGCCGTCCTGCCAGGGAAAACATCCATTGAAGGGTAGCCCTGTCCTGTTTGCTAGGCGTGGCCTGGTGCATTCATAAATAACTTCCCCCTCACAATGCCCTGGTCCAACATGAAAGGGGTCCTGTGTTGTCTGGTCCCCTGAAGCCTCTTATTAAAAGCCTTTCCCATGTAAACAGCAGGCTAAGAAGGGGGCTCGTAAACGGGGGGGTTTCTGTCCTACTCCTCGCCTGCGTTTTACTGCTGCCTCCATGTTCCTTTCTCTGTTAACCCCCCAGCAAGAGGTGAGGGCAAAGTACTGTAAGGCCATTCTATAATAATAATGCCTTATCCCAGAATGCAGATAGTGGGGCTGGTGTGGGAGACCCCAGGTGAAGTGAGGAAGTGATGTGCTGTGAAAATATAATCGACAGAAAACGCTGGACAGGAAGTAGTTTGCTGTCTCAATTAATCTCTCAAATACTCATGCATGTCCATTTTGATTCTAATAACTTCCGTGTAGGTGCTACACTGTCCACAGTTTACCCGTCAATTGTATTTCTTTGTGTTATTCAATCAACCTTTGTCGTTACGTTGACCTGGGCATATGGTGCAGGACACGTACAAGGCCAGATTTTTTTGAATGCAATAATTGCTCAAGTTTGGGGGTTTGGCAGTCATATTCTTCAATGTGAACTGATTTGTAGAAAAATTCTGTAGTAGAGGACCAGGGAAAAAACAAACAAAAAAACAGACAGCGTTCAATCGTTGTGAAACCACAACTCGTATAGCTTAGCATGCTTCTGGGGAATGCGAATGCTTTCCATATTACATCTGAATTCGAATGGCTATTAATTTGGGTAAAATATGAAAGCAGAAACAATTTGAATGTAAGCCCTCTCCTAGAGAGGTGGGTTAGCAAGATCTATTCTGTAGCAAATTTGACGTAGTCCATAAACTTCGGGAAGTTGCGAGTTGCCTTTGTGATCCATTAACAAATCCATGCAAAGGAGACCGAGCACATTCATGTAGTGTGACTGTAAAACGGACAGTGCATATTTTGTCAACACTGTTCAATGCGAAATGAAAAACAACATGAAAAAATGGCAAACTATCTTATATTTCATAACAAGGTTGTGGTGGGCTGTAACATGACCTAGCAGTATTGCCCTGGCCCACACACATGCAAAAGAATGCAGACAAAGCATGATTTGACAGCAATTCCTCTATTTGGGAGTTTTTGCTGTCCTATTTTTCAGACAAATCCACACATTGTAATTACCTGATTCAGTATGGTGTACTTGCATGCAGGGAACTGTAGTTTATAAGGAATCAGAAGTCAGCAGACGGGTAGCATTTAACCAACATGGAGCCCAATTAAATTGTCTCACTCAAATCACACCTAAGTGATAGATCAGGAGGTGTTTGGCTTGAATCTGAATACCTCCTGTGAAGGTGCTGCAACTTTTTGCCAATCTTTGAGCAGTTACTGAGCATTTTCCTAATATTATGGAAACGTTCAGAGTCTGTTGCATGTATGGTGGGATCGGCTGGGTTTCTGTTTGGTTGTTTTATACAATCCCCCCCCCCCCCCCCCTAGAAGCAATCAAATTCCGCTCACTCTTTACATTACAATTGCAGTTGCAAAATTCTGAAAACTTGTGTAAAGGATAAATCTATACGCGAGTGCTAAAAGTTGATACTTGTTTGGGATTGTCAGGTCGCCTGGCAATGAGTCAAGGTGTTTTGAAGCTGAGTATCAGTTTAATGCGGCAAGGACCCCACACTATCCCCCATGATTCAGGGCTACGTGGTGTGAGTGAAAGAAAGGCGATTGTTTATATACTGTTTTTGACCTGGTACAAAGTACATCAGCAAGATGATGTGTACATCATTAGCACGTCTGGGGTCATTAACACATTTGTTCACTGTCTCCACTCCCACCCCCTCACCACCCCCAGTCCTTAAAATCCAAATTAACTTTCATGCAAAGATCCTAAAACTAATCATAGCCCTTTCACCCTCCCATTCCATGTTCTTGAGTGGCATAGATTTAAAGGCACATGTTGTTACTAACCAAATGTATGTAAGTTTTCAATATGAATTGTAAAAATGTAGTTATGTTGTACGTTTTTCGATAGTCATCTCACTTCTCACACGGACAGAGATAGTTTGTGTGCGTTCTGTATGTAACAAATAGTGGAAATGTCAATTATATTTGTAGTTTGCTCAATTAACACATTCTGGTAACACACACACACACACAATGGATCAAATTACTGCCTTTTGGAGAACTGGACCTCTCTCTACAGGTTTGTTTTATGGCATAGTGCAGAAAAATAATATCAGAAAATTTCTCCTTTTCAGTGGATTCTAAACTTTCTTTTAATTTTCCATAAGGGTGGTGTTTTTCAGCGCATGTTGTTTGATATTTAATGCCGGTAATTTGTAAAAGAAACCAGCGGTTCTTGGCAAACAGGTTTCCACCACAAATGAGGGGATATTTTGCATCCTGCTCATTTTACCTTCTGAACCGAGGGCAAATTCAGTTAAATTCTCAAAGCGGCATGCAAAAGAGCCACGGTTTCCAAGTCGTTTAATTTCTGTTAGGCGAAACAACTTTTTCACACGCGTTCTGTAGCGAGAATGTTCAATAAGCAAATGAATAGAAGAAAGTTTTAACCCGTAGGTTTGCGCCGTGTGTCTCGCCCTCGCTCGCGCAAACATGAACACGTTGTAAAAAAAACAAATCATTCATTAGCTTATCAGGCTAATCTGCTGGTTTGGCTTCCCTGCTCCTTTCTTTTTGTCTCCCTAACAATGGTATTATCAAGAGGGGAGCGGCAGGACTAAGGTGCATATGGGGGGTTAAAAGGTGGCGTCCAGATTCATTCTCGCTGAGAGTGGGCTCAGGTAAAAAGCCTTCTTTTCTCCTCTTTTCCTCCTTTTGTTGCGATGAGGGTCTGGGGATTGGGGGGCGCAGGGGGGGTTACAATGAACGCTGTATGCATGCCTGACCCCCTTACCCTCGCATTACTGACCCGGGCCATCCCCCAACCCCCACCCTCGACCCGCACGGAACGTACGGGGCCCGGCAGCTGGTCCGTCAGGAATTCGGGTCGGCGGGGAACCTGGGAGCAACCTGAAGCCCAGCCCATGTCATCGGGACCCTGTCAGCAGCCTCCCAATTGGGCCTCGGGGTCACCAACCCCTACAATCCTGGCTCTATATCAGATCCAAGGGAAGCTGAAATTGGGGGTCTGTTCTCGTTGCAGAAGGGAGAATATAAAAAAGGTAAAACTTAATAAGGCTGTTAAGATCTTCCGTAGAGCAACGGGGAATGTAAACGTTTGACATCTAAAAAGCATTACATATTTATGTTACCGTTCAAATGCATCTTGGTTTTTTGGTTCTAGAGCCCCTCCTAGGCACTCTGCAGGTGTGTGTGTGCATGCGTGCTTGCGTGTGTCTGTGTGTGTTATGCGTGTAGGTGACCCACATCAGTATGAAAGGGAAAGCGGCAATTGTATCGCACCCGCACTGACAACCCCCCCCCCCACCCCCCAACCATCACGCCCTGACAAAACATTCTCCCTGTATCTCTTCTTCTTTTACTTTTTAAATAAAACGAGCCCTGTTTTGGGTGCCCCAACCTCGCAAGCCCTTTTGAAGTGACACCATATCTGTGTGTATGTGTGTGCCTGTGTGTGCGCACAGCGTTATGTCGGAAGCCATCTCACAACAAGTGGGGGCTAAGCACAGGAGACCCGCATTGTGAAGAGGAAAAGGCTTTGCCTTTCTGGGAGGGGAGGGGGGTATTGTGTTTGTAAGGTTCAGAGTCCATTGTTCCGGGCTAATGAATGTCACCGGGGGGCCCGAAAGGTGAGACCTGCAGCGGCTCGGGTGATTGTAATCTGAGTCTTTAACACTTTGACAAATATTTGTTTGCGCTGTGAAAAAAAAAGTGAGGTGTAAAAAGAGAGGGAGAGCTTGTGCCCCCTTCACTGGCCAAACTGGGCCCTCGACAGCCCCTCATGCACTCGCCCACTGCATACAGTGGCCTCATTATACTAAGCATTTACCCAGCTTCGCTCTCAGGGATCATTAGTGATGTCTGTTTGACAAGGCCAGGAAGCCAACAAGGCAGGGAGTGTTGGGAGGTTTGTGATACCTGCCCGGAAAGGGATAGGAATCAATTTTCCTGATCCTTTGACCCACAAAGCCCCCTACCCCAACAAACACAGATACACGTGCACGTACGCAAACACTGATATGCCCCCTACCGCCCAAACGGAGCAATGGTGGGTTCCGTCCCGGGCGCGCTTCGGACGCGCGGATATCAGAGGACAGGGAGGATGGATGGATGGTAAACGGGGGCCGGGGAGGGCAGGAAGTCACGAGCTGCAGGAAATGCGGCCGATCTGTCCAAACAAGCAGGTGATTGAGGACCGGGAGCTAATGCGCGGAGATCGGGAGATTCACAAACACTTTGCTGATATCTGACTGCGCTTGGCCATGCGGGAACCACGTCACATGTCACACACCTGTCTGCGGGACGGAGGATTTGCCAATGCGACTGATCTGTGGGTGTTCATTGGCTAGTTCGCCACAGAACAAGACCGAGGCCTGTCTCTCAGTCAGTCAATTTTATAAGATATCTATTATATATATATAAATTATATAATATATATATATATATAAATTATATAATATATATATATATACTACTCAAAAGAAGTTAAGAGTCAAAAATATTTGTGCATATAAATATAAGCTAACAAGCTAAAATGGTGACGACTAATGACAAAATAATTTCTTGATGGCTCAACAGAAAACACAAAACAAAAAACTTTTGATTAGACACTAGTTTATTACCCTGATGAAAAAAAGTCACGCACCCCCCAAAATGATGGTGTGATGATGAATGGAAAATGCTCAGCCATTTTATTGCTAAAATTGGCATGCATGGAATGACACTCATGCAAAACACGTGCAAATGGTGCATGAGGTGTCACAGTGGGTGTTTCGAGGCAGTTTGTCAGTTTAGTCTGAGTAAGTTCGTGCTTCAAATCCATGAAAAGGAAATATGGGTTAACTTAAAAAGTTTATAAAGATAAGTGAAATGAATGCATGTCCCATAATAACGTGATGTCTATAGTCCAAATGACAACCCAAAGGGGGATATTCTAACCCTATCTGGCTTAAAAAGACATACCTACAAAAATGATCAAAACATTTCCTTTGACCCTTAAATTCTTTTGAGTAGTATATATAAAATAATTTTGTAATAGCACATTTTCATGGGTAACATTCAAAATATTGAAAAACGACGCATCGTTGTCTGAGAGTGGTCCGTATGTGCCGAACAAGACGAGGGGAAAAGTCAAACGGGCATGCGGTAGAGTCAGGAGCGGTTAAGGTAACGCTACACCAAACAAATCAGTGGGTTAATTAAGGCAATAGTGAAAGAATAATGCACCATCATGTGCAGCAATATCAAACAAAATATTTCCTTACGCGTATTTCTGCAGTTAGAATCAGAGACGTAGAAACGCTGATCAAGGCAAAGATGCAAACGCGCATGCGCCTATGTAAAAACCGTGAGATGATCAAAGGTCAGAACAGAACGGAAGGCAAATGCTTCCCGTTTCTATATCCACCCCACGCAGTGAATAACTATTACGATATATTTTAAGTTTGTTTCAAAGAATGAAATGAAACACAGTACAATCCCCTATTCATAACTGGACAAATCATTTTGAAAGATTATTTCTTCACTCGGAAGATTAATTTGGACTCGGAAACGTTTAATGACTATTTGTAATATGTGCATGGATTTCTGGTGTATGTGCAGTACAAAAAAAAGTTTAAACACTGGTGTTTTAGTCTCCTGTCTGAGGTTTTGGTGCTCCAGTAACCTAAAACTCAGGTTGTCTGTAAAAACAGTTCTGAAAGTGATAACCATAGACACTGTTTTGAATCTGCCCCAAGATCCATTACAACTTCTCTGCATATCTGCACAGTATTCCTGCACACCCCCTCCTACACGCATTCCTGTTCACAAGTTCCCACCGTCTGCGCGGACGGCCCAAGGACTCTGAAATGTGTTGTCTGACACTTGAATCAGACAGAAAGAAAGTGAGAATGATCTTCCAGTTCTCCCCCGTATAGTCGCAGGCATCAAGATTTAATCACCTAATTACAAAGAAGAGTGGAATTATTTCCATTCGTTTCCCTTACGGAACAACAACGACAACCAAAAGTCATCGTGGAATTGTGGTCAAATTATCCACTGATACTGGAATTATGTAAATGTTTAGCAACGTACAATTTCTGACAGATGGAATCAAAACCGAATTCGCACCGTTTAGTTTTACGTACAACCATACGTGGTGTTGTGCGTTAAAGACAGGCGAAAATGTCGAGTGCATGCTCTGCGACATTCCTTCACGCACGATGATATGTTGCTGTATACTTCAAGCGACAAGACATAGAGACAGTAGCACAGCACCCATGAATGTTCTTCTCTCTCACTCTTTCTCTTTCTCACCCTCTCTCCCTCTCTCTTTCTTTCTCTAATCTTAATGGAATCTCCCCTGTGAGGTTGTTTGTCTTGCTGAAGGCGAAGGTGTGGTGTCCTCCATTACGAAGGTTTGTCATGCTAATGCCAGCGGTGGGGAGGGCAGAAGGGCTTTGGCTCCAGGTCATTCGGAAGCGTCTTTGTGCCCGGGCCTCTCCCAGCAGGGCTGTGTCTACAGTGCCCAGTGGGGGGCACTTCTGGGGGGGGGGGGGGTCTGGAGGGTGTGCGTGTGTGTGTGTGTGTGTGGAGGGGGGGTTGTGGGAGAAGTGACCTCGCTGTCTCTGTGGGGGACCCCCAGCAGACCTGTAATTAGCAGACTGTCAGGCCTGCTGCTGGGCCCAAACTGATATTCTTACACCCACACACACCCTTCCCTTCCAAATCCCTCTCCTCCCTCCTGCTTCCCCACATCACCTCTTCTCTGACTGCAGCAGGGGCACCTTTTCACTATCTGGCCCAATGGAAAGCCACAGTGGGTCCCCTGGTTTTGGGTCAGCAGGCGTGTGTGCGTTTGTGTGTTCGTATAGTGGGTGTTTATGCATTGAAAGGTATTATGAGACAGGATTTTGGGCTAGTCAGACAGTGAGAGCTTTTTCCCTCAGACTAATACCAGCAGCTTAAGGCCTTGGCAACAGGTTGGCTGGATATGTCTCATTCACCCTTTTTCATGTAATTCTCTCTGCTTAAGGAAATTGGCCTAACAAGATGCGGCTCAAGCAGTTAATTTCTGATAAAGGATTTTGCTGGATTTAAGCATGGCAGCTTTACTGAAACAAAGGCGGCACTACCATCAGCGCGGACGAGCTAACGGTCTCAGTTTAAACATTGTGGCCTATTCTTGGACTAATTTTTGCATAGAATCCCTAAACCCCCCCAGCCCATCCTGTCAGAGGACAAACACGTCTCACCATCTTAATGGAATTAACTCAAATTACAAGCTGGGTTTCTTTGCAGAGTAATTGAAATAGATGAGTGGTTTTGTATAAATTCTGCTTTTATGGTTGGGGTCTATGGTTATAATTCCATAGCAGGTTGAATTTTACACACATGGCCATGCACATGTCCGCGCGTGCACAAACACATACACACACACACACACACACAAAAGCAAGTACATACAGCATATTTTTTCTCAGGAACAAGGGACATACATTCTTGTATACACACGTGCGCACACGCGCACACACAAACACACAAATACACACCCACACACATTCGTACACAGTAACTAGAAGCACCTTGTACTTCCAGACAGTGTCATAGGGAGGCTTGAACAGATCAGCAGGAAGTTCACCAGGTGTCCTGTCTGCGCATCAGCAGAGCCCCAGACGTCCAGTCTCTCAGCCCTCATGCAGCTTTGATTAACCTCAGTAACATAATGAAAGGTGCGGTGCCCCCTCCCCTAAATCCCGCCACACCGTTTGTAGCCCAGATTTGAAAGGGATTTGACGGCTACAGACACTAAAACATATGTCCCCTCCACGGTGGTCATACTGCTAATTCAGTGACTGTCACCTCCCCGAGTACTCCCCTCCCTGACCCCTTCCCTTGTCACGCGGGTCTTTGGTTGTTTTTATGACGACCCAAAGGCAAAAAGAGACACATTTGTAAATGAGTAAGAGAAACAAGCGGGGTGGGTTATTTTCATACTTTTTGTTGCTTGTCTTTTACTGCAAAACTACTTTCACAGGCAAATTACACCTTTCTGAATGTAGAACAGAGTGCGCGGGGGGGGGGGAGGAGGACATTCTACTGATGTCTGTGTGCGTGTGTGTGTGTATGAGAGAGAGAGAGAGAGAGAGAGAGAGAGAGAGAGAGAGAGAGAGAGAGAGAGAGAGAGAGAGAATGAGTGTGTACCTGTGTGTCTGGCTGTTTTGGAAACAGCTTCTATTTTTGATTGCCATTTGTGTCAAATTATTCCACTGATATCATCCTTGAATGTAACACCTCCCACGTTCGGTGTAAGAAGACAGAACAGCTGATTATCTCTCAAAAGAAAATATGATGTATGTGTTGCTGATTGTGGATTTTAAAGACTGGTTGACGAGTTTGAAATAACACTACGTAAAAAAAAGACTAGAAAAATAGCAGATGATCATAATCGTACAATGACCTGCTTAGGCTGGATTTGACTTCTTATTGGTGTTATGATAGAACATGCCATTTATATATTATACACATATATTGACTCCTGACATGTTGGTGTTCTGCCTGCCCTGAACAAGCAGGTGTATATATAGAAAGCTATTGTAGGCAATAATCCAACATTTGCACACAGCAATTAATTTTTTTTGATGTGTAGCTGATGTAACTGATATGATTAGTGGTTATTATATTATATTTATAGTATAATGATAAGTGGTTACAAAACACCATTTACCCAGGTTTGAGGCACTCAGAGTCGGGCTTAAACATTGTTTTTTTCCATGCTCCTGTTATTTACACTATGAAAATATCCTGTAAAAAATGGCAGCAATGTTGCCAGTGAAAAACCATTTCATGAAGGGACTTTTGACAGTGTTTTTAGAAAACAGTGAAATCCTGTACATTTTTTACAAACATTTTACCATAAAAATATATTTTTTTTACAGTGTACATGAATGCATTTAAACAGCTTTTCCACTTCATTTTGTCAGAGTGAGTTGAATTGGCTCCTGACAGGAAAGTGACATGAATGGAACAGGAAAGCTCTTCAGGACTAAGACAGCTCATGGAACTTCAATATCTACTCTACTGACAGCCTCTGACCAGAGGTGGGTAAAACATTACTCAAGTATAAGTATTGTTACTTTAAGAAGTTGTACTTAAATAGATGTACAATTAGCCATCTCACAAATGACTTGAGTAAGAATAAAAATGCTCAAAAAACTAACCAAGACACGGAAACTACTAAGTGCAAGTTGCTTATTTGTTAAATAGACACATTTTTTACTTAGAATCCTTTACCTGCCAATTCAAATGTGTGTTATATACTTTATGTTTCATTGAAAAGCTACAGTGGACTATGAAAGTGTTCAAAGGGGCTACATAAAACATTTCTTTATGCAGCTCCCTTAAAAAAAACTGCAGGAGAACAAGTATTGAATTAATATATTTTAGTGTCAGGCATAAATACACTCAAATACCAGAGTCAGGGTTATCAAGATTACCCAACAACATAAGCATTGCATTAATCCTAATTTATATGGAATGGTCGATAGCAGAGTTCCTATGCTGCTACAGCACCCTACAGACCCTACCGAGTGCATCTACCACAGCTCAAACCTAAGACGAAGAGTAAATAACTTATAGACCGGAGAGATATGATGTAACAGAACAGTACTGAAAAATATAATGGAGTAAAAACTTTTTTTTTCTTCTGAATTCTCTTGAGTAGCCAAAAAGTTTAAGCACTGTCTATAGAAAAATCCCTCCAAAGACTACTTAAGTAAACATAACAGTGTACTTGTAACTCATTACTACCCACTTCTGCCTCTGACCTGCAGCATTAAACAGATACAGTCTTATTCTTATGCTAGATCTTTTTATTTCTCGCATTCATTTAAAGTGAGTGGAAAAGAGATGATAAGACAGGCTTAAAATAAGCCACTGGCCCAGATCAACACCCACCCAATCAGAGCCCTTCTTACTGAAGAGTCCCTCCCCACCCACAGAACCCTCACTCTATCGTGTCTGTGTTTGTCCCTCCTGCACCCCTCTGCCCACGTCCACTCCACAGCGGCCAGAGACAGGCGGCCTATTCCGGGAGAGAGAGCAAGAGAGAGAGAGAGCGGCCTGTTAAAACACAGGAGATCAAAGCCTATCCCAAAAGGCATAATCTGAATGCCTGTCATAGCGCTGAATTTTTCTGAGGGCCATCGTAAATTCTCCTGGGCCATTAATATCCGCCGAGTTTGCTAATAGCAACCCCGCAGCCCCTGCGGTAATGAGAGGGGCTGGGACAGTTCCCGGCCAAATTTTTACCTTCTTACCTTTGCTGGTCAGGTCAGGGCAGGGCATCCTGTACCTGTCTGGACTGCTTTACTGTACTTGTAAACAGTGCGAGAAAGTTCTAGAACTGGGGCAGGTCATCATGGCCCTCCGAGAAAGTTTATGAGCATTAGGTCTTTAGGCTTGAGTAAGGTGGAGGTGCTTGTGTGTGCATGCATTATGTTTAACTTTGAAGGCCCTCTTTTGGCAGAATATTTGGTAGACGTTCTCCTCATGTAACACCATACACACGAGACTCACACACGAGCGGGTTCCTCCAAACACAACACACTGTAGGTGGGCTATCAGTTGAGCGCAGTCGGGGAAGTTGGAACACGAATGAAAGGATCTGTCATGTAAATGAAGCTGCTCCCTGCATGAACACGCAGCGTCCTGAAGTGACACGTGCAGAACAGGTTTGTGATTGGTCCCGGGAAATGATTCTGGCGACCCAACATTATAAAGTGTTTCCAGGGCCTTGATGTCAGACTAAAAAAGTCAGCAATACCTCACATTGCGCCTTGGACACACACATACACGCACACACACACACACACACACAGGCACGCATGTTTTAATGGGCAATACAGTCTTATAATTTCGAAACAAGAATCTGAGGCTTTCCAGTTAGAAGCGACATAAATCAGTTGCCACAGCCTGCCTGTTAGTTTGAAGTTTGCACAGCAAGCCGGTCGAGAGACGGCGAGCTTCGTCCGCAGAGCCGACTGCGGGGCCGGGGTGGGCGCATCCAGGCCGCATTTTTACTACCGCGGCGCAGGAACACCGTGGCCCTTCTGGAAGGCTGCGGCCGGCGTCAGCTGGGCATTAAATGAAAGGGGAGCGGCATAATTGCGGCGCATTTCCGCCGCTGACAGAGCAGCGTGTGCTGCCTTTGTTTTTCCCCCTGTCCGTCTCGGCCTTTTTACGGCTCCTCAGGAATTTATACAGGAGACACTTTGTACCTCCGCCCACCTACCCACCCTCTCTCTTTCATACTCCCTCGCTCTTTCACTCCAGTTTCTCCCCTTTCCATTTTCTTCTCTCTCCCTCTTCCCGTTCTCTCTCAGCATCGCTCCATCTCTCCGGTTAATCCTCCCCTCTCTGTTTCTTTATCCTTTTCCTCTGTTTTTTGTATACGTGCTTTATTGGAATGACAATGCATATTGCCAAAGCGTGTCATTTTTTAAAATAAATAAAATGTTTTCTATCGTATTCCATCTCTCCCTCTTTCTCCCTCACTCTCTCCACCTGTCTCGCTCCCATGTTTTTAGGACAGGCTGGTTTTATTAGAGAGGCTGGTTTTATTAGCCTGCGCCCCACAGAGGAAGCAGCTTGCCCTGGCCTGTGGCCACACAGTTCATAGGTCTGCCATTGTCTGTCACTAATCGGAGAGAGAGAGAGAGAGAGAGAGAGAGCGGGGCGATCACGGCGTCACCGAGGGGTAGACGCTTCCACTCTTTCTTTTTCCTGATACCCTGGAGGGGGCTCAATCTGTGCAAGCTTGCCAGGGGCGTCCCAGAAGTACTCTCCCTCCACTGGTGTTCCTGTTAGCCTCTCATAACATTAGTGGATTTACGATAACATGTACCTGTTTTTGAAGGGTGGGGTGGGGTTTTGGTCCTTTTGTCTGTAACTCCACCTATCGAGTGCTTTTATTATATGTCAAGAGAAACAATGTGTTTACTGTATGTGATTACTGTATTATTTATGGGACATTCACAGCCTTTTGAAGTTTTTTTTCCCAGTAATTCTGTAGTTTCATTTTCGCATCTGAATATTCCTTTAAGCACAAAGAAAGGAGAAAAAAACAAGTCGGAAAACAGAAACGCAGCCGAGATGGAGAATCTCATTGCTCACCTCTGACTTACTGGGTCGGGCCGAACAGGAAGTCCTTACAGAACGCGGGACAGGAAGAAAGAGGAGATGAGACGTGGAGATAGAAGACACAAACATCGCAATCAAGTGTGGGAAAAGCACAAGCCTCCCAAAAAAAAGAGAAAGAAACAGGATGACGCCATAAACATAGCGTCTCCATCCTCGTTTCCAGAGAGTGTACGCGGCGTATGTCACGTGACTGAACCCAAACCCCCCCCAACATCGTTCCTGCTCTACGGGTACTGCCCCATGTCGTTGACTCACTCGTCCATTAAATCTGATTTATAGACGCACATGAACCCACCCCTTCAGTTCGGCGTGCCCCCCCCCCACCCCCCACCCTGTCCTTTCTCGGCTCCACTCCCCGAGTTTATTTGGGTTGTGTTTGGGGAAAAAGCTTGGTTTTACGTCCCGCTCAGTGCAAACAAACTGACATCTGATTTATGGAAATGAGCTATGAAGGAAATGTACCTTTATAAATCAGCTTTTTTGGACTGCTGTTGACAATACCCCCCCCCCCCCCCTCCAAAACACGCCCCCCCCTCCCACCGCCTAACACATGGGAGACAAACTGATAGTTATCTTCACTTTGAGGCTTTTACATGGAATTAAATGGAAAAGCTTGAGGCTCCATCCTTCAGCTTTGTTATTCTCCCTGTTTATTTGCATCAAATAAAGCGGTTAATGAAAGGTTATGCCATTACTCTGGCCTGTTTGCCTTTGAGGGTGTGTTTGAAATGAAGAGAGAGAGTCAAAGAGATAGATCCTGAGAAATAAAATAAACCTTTGACAATTCCGCCAAACCATAGCACCAGGCCTTCACAGTTTAAAATGAACTTCTATTTAAAATTCAATCAAATATGACAAATCAGACCAATAACTATTTTGGGTATACATTATAGATCTTGAATGCGCCAAGTTCCTTTGTCTGACATAATTTATTATGTGAAGTTTGTGTTCCACTATGTCACTGGAGATAAAGAGAGAGAGAGGGAGAGAGAGAGAGGGAGGGAGGGAGAAGGTACATTAAAAAGTTGTGTCCTGTGCTGCGATGTCATTCATCCTCACGTAAATACAGTCTCCTTCTTTACCGTCTGTGTGATGACTCACAGTGCTTACAAACTCAACTGCTCACTTGTGGAATGTGGACGATAAAGTTTTTTTAAGCCCCATCGCGCATTGTCGTAAAAAAAAAAACCGCTGTGCCGTTAAATTCATATTACAGCATGTTTATATCATTGCAGAGGGCTCACGTCATCGTCATCGGACAGGGCCGAGCAGTCCACTTATCACATTGGTCAGGGTTTAGCATTGGCACAACGGTACCCCCCCCCCACCCCACTATAATCAGCTCCGTGGGTCTGAGCTGCTTAACCAGTCTGTCCTCAGCCCCCATTTTCTCTAATTATCCCCAGGAAATATTGTCATTTCCCACCATGAATATTTTGACAATCGCTCGCTCCCCCCCAAAAAATAAAAAAAACACGTATTCCCAGCCAGAGAACCCGCTTGGACATGGGCCAGTGATTGGTCGTCTCCCCCCTGCCCCTCTGTGAGGGATAGAGACGACATGGTTAAGAAGCTAAACCTCTAATTTCCAAATAAATACACAAGCTTTTATCTGCTTATCTGGGAGCGCGGGGAAGCCAACCGGCTGGCGAGGGGGCCCATGTTGTTTTCAGCAAGTGGGATTTATACAATTTAAGAGAAGGGGAATGGGGTGGGGGAGGTGATGTCATTATTGGGTTGAAAAACTGACCCCCTCCCCCCAAAAAATGTTTTAATAATTTAAAAAATACAACAGCCACCCCTTTGAACTGTCCCTGAACTTGCTGACCAGCAGATTTAGCGAGACAGAGTGAAGGAAGGTGGAAGTTAAGTGAATGCCAAAAGGATTTACCAAACTTTCCTCTCTGGCCTCCCCTTTCCACTCTTTCTCTTGCTCTCTTGCTCCATCTTTCACTCTCTCTTTTCCTCTATGTGTGAACATAGGTCTATGCATGTGTGTACAGTTAGATGAAGATGGCGCATTACAGATAATAGGCCTGGCTGCAGCTGTACAAAGAGGGGGAATTTGTGTGTGTGTGTGCGTGGGGGTGAGGGGGGGCAGCTAAGTAAGGCAGAACTATCTCACCTTTCTTAATAACCTTTGAGAGATTATTCACAATTAGTTCACAAAATTCAGCTGTGCCAATGAATTAAAAAAAATAAAAAACATACACATACAATTGGCTGGGATTCAGAAAAAATCCTCATTTTTTAAATTTTACTCTTTTCTAATGCTCTTTCTCAGGTATTTTTTCAATCAAGAATATGAAAGCAAACACTCGAAAGTATCGAAGGATAAAATAAATTTTTCATGACAATCTTTTTGACACCTCTTTATCTGAATATGAAACGTCTCACAACCGAATTGCTCTTGCATAACGAGGCAGGACATACCCTGTGGACTGAACCCCTCAATGTATGCAACGCAATGGCCAAATATGCCAGCCACAACCAGCGCTAACACAGTAAAGGACTAATCCTGGAAAATGGGTTGTACACGAACATTATTTTAACAACATACCCAAAAGCAAAAGACTGAACATAGACACAGCTGAAAGAGATTAGGCCTACCACTGTTTCAGGCATCAGCTGCAAAACAACCTTCTTCTAAAGCTGAATTTGTATCAGTGCATGATGATTCAATTTATTTGAAACAGCCGTTTCAGTAATAGGGTGAAACACACATACACACATCCAAACACACGCACACACACACACACACACACACACACACACACACACACACACACACACACACACACAAACACAGACACAGTGTGACAGATTGGAGACAGAGGTGGCCCCGGTGTTTGTGAGGATGACGAAGGCCTCGTTGGATGAATTACGAATACTGGCCCCGAGATTACTCTCACATGTGCAGGACTTAATCAAGGAAGACCTTGTACTGGACAAATTTGTGGCACCATTCCCTAATTCATCCTAGAGTATCTGGGCAGGCCTTGAATTGTCTACTGCACTGTGAAGCTAATGAAAGGGTCCACTCTGCCCGAAGGTCACATTGAATTTGGAGGCCTTTCCAATGCTGTCATCTCTCTCTCTATGCCTTTCTCTCTTTCTCTGTGTCTCTCTCTCTCTCATGCTACCTCATTTTTCTCTCTTTCTCTCACTCTCTCTGCCTTTTTATTATTTTTCGCTTCTCACTCTAACCCCACTGTATATGACAGTTACATTCGGATGGTTATAATTAGACCCTCGCGGGTTTTCACCTGCTGTACATGGATTTATACTGATTTTTTTTGGTTCATTTTTTTGGAACCAACGTAGCAAGGAAGAATAATTGCGTTCAGCACAGAAGATGGGAGGGGTGGTGGTGGGGGGTGACAGGAAATGAAAAGGAAAGGAGTGATGGGATGACGGAGGGTTGGAGAGTGCACTGTTTACCTTGACATGCTTCGGGGAATAAGCAAAAAAAAGAGAAAAAAATAATGGAGAGCGCTGCTGCGGACTCAATCTTCTCCCTTACAGTCGATACCGGTCTGATCACAGCCCCTTCTGCTGGCTGCTAATCAGAGCTGCCCACGCCCACCCCAGCTTAATTACAGTTCATTAGTGGCTGTCAGATCAGACTGATTAGCAATAGCTGGACAGTAGCAGCTGAACCCAGAGGTCTGGCAGGGGGTTGAAGATTGGGGATTGGGGATTGTGGAGGGACAGGGGGGGCGCAGTGGGGTCCACTGAAAGACTGATATTCTCCAATGTGATCTGAGCCCCTCCTTCTATTAGTCTTTTATTAAGGGGAGGGGCTTCCGCTGATTTGTGGCCCCTTCGAAACAAGGCACATATCCCATGATCCTTAGGTGGGCAAGGTATCCACAGTAGTGGTGATTATTCCTAGGTCCCTTAGTGAGTGTGTGTGTGTGTGTGTGGGGGGGGCTGGTTGT